>JARYHS010008074.1:296539083-296738261 GCA_031002005.1 Vandiemenella viatica
ACCCATGTTGCCTACTTGAAAACCACTTATGTTCCTCACATACATTTCTGATGTGGTTGCATATCAATCTTTCCAATAATTTACCTACCACTGAAGTCAAACTGATTGGCCTGTAATTTTCGACTCTATTTCTCACCCTCCTTTATGTACCGGTACTACTATCGCACTTTTCCAGTCTTGTGGTAAGCAGCAAGTATCCAGACTCAATTTAAATAATATTTCAAGATAAGGTACAATGTCACATCCGACTATCTTTAAGATATCTGTAGTAATATTATCTGCACCAGCCCCCTTATGTTTTTTCAGCTTTCTTATTTCCTTCATGATTTCTTCAGGATGAATTTCAAATTTTTTAGTATCTTCATTTCTAATCGTATTGTTAAGCTCGTTCTCCGAATTAAACCTTCCCGTTTCTGATTCATTGTCCCTAATGCTCTCACTAAACCAGTTATTTAAAATCTCTGCCTTTTTCAAATCCTCAGTAACTACTTCTCCATCCTTATCTATGAGCATCTCTACATCCTCCCTTCCCTCAGTTTTCCTGATATAGCCATAGAAATTTCGAGATGCATCAGTCAGTGGTCCTCCTGCACTGACAATACTCTTCATAAACCCATCTTTAGCAACTTTCTTTGCTGTTATTAAGTCCTTATTTAGTTGTTTCAAATATTCCATACTACCCTGCTGTCTCTTAACTCTGTTATGTTCTCTTCGTAACAACCTCTTTAACCTCCTCACTTCCCTATTATAGTACACAGGTTCTCTACTTATCTTTATATTCTGCTTTGGAATGAATTTTTCTTCCCCCTTTCTTATTATCTCCTTGAACTCTTCCCACCTTGACTTGTGCCTTCCTTCCATTTTGCTGAATTGTTCTCGGAAATATCTCTTCAAATTTGAAATCTGTGCCTTTTTATAATTGTACCTATTTCCCCCTTCAGTTTTTGCTGCTGGTTCACTGAAACCTCTAATATCCATCAGAACTGCGTCATGATCACTTTATTCCTTCCGTTACTTGACACCCCACGAGGTTATCATCGGGCTTTATTATTGCCCCAAACCACTGGCTGAAGTCTTTCTTGACGAAGAAAACTGTAAGTCCGTGGTTTTGATGTCCCATAATTTGCACTTCAGTTCCCATTTCCTTCAACACTTTGATACAACCACACAACTGTTACTGCCCAACTGCCACTCAAAAATCAGTGTGAATATGCCCGTATTTTGCAGTGAATGGTATGTGTCCGAAGCACTGTTTCACTTGTACTTAATTAAATTCTTTTATCAAAACTAACCTCTGAGTCTATCAACTAATCTAATACAACATACAATTTATTATTATTAATTTAAAAAAATAAAATTAACACAAAAATTCTCGCAATTTTTAGAGTGTGCTATCTAAATTTAATCCGTACTAGAAAAACTTTGATCATCAAAAATTAACCATTTTTTTTTATTGACAAAACAAAGGAAATCTTCATCTCACGCGAGAAAACATATTATTTTACAGTTATTCCCACCGTTGACATAAAAACAATACGTTTCTGCTAAAACTATTCCCATTTACATGAAAACTATAAGACCATACTACAATGAAATCTTAAATAAAAGAATTTCAAGTGACCCTGGTGACTGGCCAGATTTTAATGGAATTAAAGAAAAATTAGGTTTGCCAAACAACCATTTAAACGAAGGATCGACGATGCACAATCAACAACTCAACAATCTATTGTGTATATTGCAGAAACAATAAACAGAATACTATCAAAAATAACTCCACCAACAGAAATTTTAAACAATATAATGTTTTCTTAAGCTCCGAGCGTTGCACACCCCGACCTCTGCAATATCATCTGTAAGCAAATAGGTGTTGGGACCTACCACTCTCTTCATGCGATATGGACCTTAGAGCATCCGATTGAGGGACGTTGCGCATCAAGACCATATCATCAACTTTAAATATGTGAAACTTGCTGTTGACCTTCCTCTCCTGTCGTCGCTTTGCCTTTCCTAGCAGGAATTGTTTAGCATGAGCCAGCTTTGACTGCGGTTCAACATGAACTAACGGATCGGGGTGTCCGACCAGCTGGTCAACAAGTAAGGTCACATTCGCACCAAAATGGAGTTCTACAGGTCGGTAGCCGGTGCTACAGTGTATGGTGAAATTGAAATAATCTTGTATCTGGCGCAAGTATTTCACCCACGAATTGTGGTTCTCCCCGACCAAAGCGCGAAAATATGCTCCCAACTGGCGATTATATCTCTCAACGATATTGCTCTGTGGGTTCCTAATTGAGCCAAAATCCCCTCTTGCGACTAAGAATCTATCCATTTTTTACTCGTAAAAAATCGTTGCATTAGCGCTCAACAATCGTTCTGGCTTTCCACACTCCGGTATGTATTTACACAGAATAATCCGTAGGCACTGTTTTGTTGTGGTATTGTTAGTGGCGTAGAGGAGTACCAGTTTTGTAAACGCATCTACTACCACCCGGACATACTGCCCCCCTAACTGTCCTCTGGGCAATGGACCAAAAAAATCAATGTAGACCAACTTATTGCGTGCTTACGATGTTATCGGGTGCAATTCACCAGCATAGTTCGTGCTAGAATGCTTTGTCCGTTGACACAAATCACATGCTCGAATGATCTTCATTGCCGATGATTTTATTAATGTCGCTTTCCATTCTTCTCTTAACATCTGTAATGTTGCTTGGTGACGGGAAATTTATGCGTGTGAATTCCACGTTTCTTTGGCATCTGCGAGAGCCAGGTGACTCATACCTGCGCTGAAAGACCAAACGATTTATGGCAGGCCGTAAAGTTAAACGCTTTGCGCATTCAGTGAAATTCAAAGGACAGTATAGGGACTGTGCCGAAATGAGGATTTCCTGGTACAGTAGAAAGTTGAAACTAGAGAAACGATGCTTCGGAGAAAAAGTCAGGTTGCGGAACACCTCTGTTGGGAACCAGCGAATCAAACTGTGTTACGAACTTTTAGAAACCATAAGTTTTTTATGTTGCATGAGGAGCGCCAATGGAGATAGTGGACGACCCACCAAACGCTGCGACTCGCTGAAATTTCCCGCGTCTGCTAAAACTCGGGAGCCTGCAAGTTTTCAACGGAGCGAACAAGCGGGGAAGAAGACATCCTGTTTATGGCCAGCAAACGATCAACACCGGCGCACCACGGGAGATTGCCGACCTGCGGGGAGCTACCTCGCCAAGTGACCTTCGCCCAGCTGATCAACAGGGTCTATGAGACTCTGTTTTATCTGCACGTCATCTGCTACGGTAAAGAACGCCGACGATGTATAGACACTCTTGCGTCATTCAACCCTAGGCAACGCTCTGAGATGAGAATCATGCTCTAAATTGTTCAAAAGAAACTTTTAATGTTCAGTTCTGTTAAATAAACCAATTAATTTTATATTCAAAGAAAATAATAGGTGTTGTAAACCCTGATTTCAATAACATCCTTTCCTATGTACCAGTATATCGTTTGATTAGATAAAGATTTGTGTTTTTTAATGGTATTTTAAAATTACAATTGCTTTGATTAAAAGTATTTCAGAATTGGAATGTCGCTTCTCTCGGATAGAGAACACTTCCATTCTTGGCGCCTACCCGGGATTAATTTTGCAAATTAATTTATTAATTAATGCATCTTATTTTTTTATTCTAATTTTAATAACGTCATAAAACCAGACGTTACACATCCTATAAGTTTTCTCTGTGCCTTGATGAACATAATATTCATGATACATCGTAATGATACTATCAAGCATGGCAGGCGGAAGCCATGGAAGCCAGCAGTCCGTATTGTTATTCCTGCGGAAACACACATCCCTGTATATCTTGCACATCATAACCGTGTTGCATACGCGTAAATTATCTCCATGTTTCCCATAGAGGAGATAATCTCTTATTTTCTTGATATTTTCATCCCGTTCTTGCTCGCGAATTAGCGGTGGTAGAAATCTCTCGGAACTACTTCTGCAATTTTTTTGGCAGTTGAAATAATCACTTCACGCACCCTGTTTGTATGTCCGAACGACGAGGCAATATCTTTCGGATATCGATTTAGCCAGTCGGCCATTTTGTTGTCTGCGCCTGAGCAGTATGACACTTCAATGTCATATTCTTGTAGTTGTAGAGCCCAACGAGAAACTCGATTCGACGTGAGTATTGCCTTTTCCAGGAAAGTTAATGCCTGTTGGTCTGTTCTAAGAAATGTTTTATTTCCAACCAAGTATGGCCTGAACTTGGTCACTCCAAATACCAGAGCAAGCATCTCAATCTCTGTCGTAGCTCCGGATCCCGCAAACACTGGCTGGCTGTCGCCACTATCTGCAAACTTCCGTCGTCGGCCTGCTGCTGCAAAACTGCCCCTAGACCATTCGCACTTCACAATTTAAAAAGAATGGTTTGTTGAAGTTAGGATGGGCAAGGGACACTTTGTCTAGAAAAATACTCTTTATCGTCTCAAATGCTTCTTGGTGTTCACTTACCCATTTCCATCGTGTCCCCTTTCGTAGGAGGTGGTACAAAGGTTGATTGAGGTGAGCAAAATTTCTAATCGCATTTTTAAAGTATCCACAAATTCCTAAAAATTTTCTTACTTGTCTGATGCTCGTGGGTGTCTGAAAGGACAGAATTTCTTCAACTTTCACAGGCGAGGGTTCAATCCCATCCGGCGTTATTTTAAAACCCAGAAAAATCACCTCCCGCGTACACAAATTTGCTTTGTCGGGTCGGAGCGTGACTCCTTTAATTGCCAGGACTTTGAAGAGTGTTTCAAGGTGGAATAGATGCTCCTCAAAAGTATTTGAAAAACCAATATATCATCGACATAAATGGCACAGAATTCTTTTACTTCGACAGGCAATATTTCATTCATTGCTCTAATAAAAGCACATGACGAGTCCCGTATTCCAAATGGTACTCTATTGAATATGTATTGCTTGCACCCGAATAGAAAAGCAGTAAGCGGTCTACACTCTTCATGGAGTTCTATCTGGTTGAACCCGGACTTCACAACTACCGTAGATAGCCACCTTTTTCCATGGAATCTGCCAAATAGTTCTGTAACCAACTCTGGGCGTTCAGCATCACCTTCTATTCGTTTATTCAAATTCCTTGCATCGAGACAGATGCGTGCTGTCCCATCCCGTTTAGCGACAACCGTTATTGGGTTTACATATGGTGATGACTCCCTAGCAATTATGCCTTCCCGTTGCATTATTTCCAATGCTTTCATCGCGGCTTCTCTATGATTCATAGGAATCGGATTTGAAAGGCTGTCTGTCCAAAATTCGGAATTTGTGTTTAATTCCAACAATCCTTCCGGGGCGGTAGGAAAACACTGAGACATTTTTCTATAGCGTTTTATTCAACTTGGCTTTTTGCGGGTCATCTATTGCACTATTTGTGGTTGTGCGTTTCCGTAACTCAGTTAGTATCTCATTTCTTTCATCGAGAATTACGCAGATTTCCACGAAGATAGGATCCAATTGCGGCACTGTTTTTACGTCCATGACCTCAATTTGCTTAAAGCTATAGCCTCTACCGCTCTCATTCCACTTAATTATCCCTTTCGTCAAACCAGTCACTGGGAAATTTTTCCAGCTAATGCATGCCTTCTTTTCTTCTAGCATATCCGACCCAATGATCAAATCAACTGTAAGCCCAGGCACTGTTATTGCAGTTATTTCTATCATCTCCACAGCCATTTCTATTGCCTCCATACAAAAATCTACGCTAATTATTGCTTGTTCCGTCACCGTCTTAACCTTGCAACCGAAAGCAGGTACCAATCCAAATTTCTTTTTTACTGGTATTATCTTAATTTCGACACCGCTATCAATAATTCGTTTCACAAAATTGTCAGATATTGCGCTAATGGCACTTCCACTATCGAGTAGTAATATGCAATCTCTTCCATTGACCATACACTTAACCATGGGGCATCTACCAATTTCCTTCCTATCTAATTCTTGCTCTAAATCATTTTCTTCAAAGGAATTCAAACCATCTCTCCAAAAATGCATGTCTTCCGGTTACATTATGCAGGCAGTCGTCTTGGGAGAGGCCCCAGTGTAGTCTCATAAATCCGTATTAACTTCAATTTGTTCGCCATCTTGAGGCGAAAGAGCATTGCATCCCGCTGTAGGCACACACGGTTCATTTATTTTCCTGTCTTGCCACGTTTCTTGTCGTTCGTTCTTAGACCATTCATCTACCTGCAGACGAGCTTTGAATCCTCGGTCGTTCCTGTGTTGTTGTCCCCTCTGGAATGAATTTCTAGAATTTACACCTTGTGAACCGTTCTGCCCTCCTCTCTGTCTACCTGTCACTTCATGTCTGCCACCCCGGCTTCCTTTGTGTTCTTGCGGGCTTGCGGGTCCAGTATCTAACATCCGCAGGGTCTGAATGAATCCAGTAAAATTTTTTCTATTGCTGGGAGTCAAAACCCTTCTAATATAAGGCTTGAAGTGTCCTGCTATAGATTTCCTGATCAGTGATCACTCATTGGTGGCTCGAGAAACCGTGCGTTCAAGGCTACCTCAAATGCATAATCTTCTCTACTCACGCCAGAATTTTCCGGATATGTTCCCCGAAAAATACACTGTCTATACTCTGCCTGTGCGTCGGGTCCCCAATGTATTTCTAAAAATTCAGATTTGAATCGGTCGTACTCGCAATCGTCCGGTAATGACACCTGAATCCATATGCGAGCATAACCTACCAGTGCCTGCTGGACCACACGCATTTGAAATCCGTCTGGAATATTCTTGATCCCCAGATAGTTTTCCAAATCTTTCAAAAATTGTTTAGGATGTGTCTCGTTATTATTATTTGAAAAAATCGGCATTTGAATGTCGATTGAACCGACATGCATTCCGTGATCAATTCTGCACCGCGTCCCAGATGCGCTACTAGGTACCTCATCACTGATTCTTTTCCTAATGTAATTAATGTCTGTATCCAAATTAGCAAGTTTTCCATTGGTCTGCTCTTCGAACGTCGTCTGCCTCTGCGAGATTAATGACTGTTGTTCTTCTTCGACCGCATCAATCCTTTGTTTTATAGACTCCGTCGATTGGTTTACTTCTTGTAATTTTGTCTTAAATTTTTCCTCCATCACCTGGATCATTTCCTCATTCTCCTTACATTTTCTATCATTTGTAGCCCTCAATTCGCAGACCGACTCTTGTATTTCCCGGATTCTTTCCGCTGATTCATTACGAAATATTTTTAACTCAATGACCCTTGCTTCGACTCCGGAAACTCTTTCAGTGAATGACACAATGAGGTCATCTATATAAATTAGAAACAAAATAGGTCCTAACACCGAAACTTGGGGTACACCATACTTAAGAAACTGTTCATCTGAGGTAAATTTTTCACTCGTACAATTTTTCTGGTATGTTGTTTCATAGTCAATAGACAGTCTTTGTTTACGGTTTTCAAGGTACGATTTTATCCAGTTTCTTGCATTCCCTCTTATCCCCATTTTTTCCAGTTTAGTTAATAGTATACCATGTTCTATTACAACAAATGCCTTTGATTGGTCTAGGAAAATACCTGTAGCCATATCATTTCCATCCAAAGCTTTTAAAACAGAATTTAAGAATTCAAAGATTGCAGTATGAGTAGATTTATTTTTCCTGAATCCATGCTGCTGGGTAGAAAGTGGTGCATATTTGATAATAAACTTGAGGAGTCTGTCAAGGAAGAGTTTTTCTAATATTTTTTGAAAAAACACTTAATTGGGATACAGGTCTATAATTTGCCAACTGATCAGGAGGTCCTTTTTTTAACAGTGGAGTCACTATTGCAGTTTTGAGTACTTCAGGAAAAGTTCTAGTTTGTACAGATATGTTGAAGATTTTTGCCAGAGGGGCAGCTACATAATTAGCACAGGTTTTCAATATGAAATCTGGGACTTCATCTAATCCACAGGAATAACTATTTTTTTAATGTCATTATGATTTTTTTAATTTCGTCAGGGTTGGTTTCGGTTAGATACATTGTGGCACTAGATATTGTGGCACTAGATATTGTGGAAAGATTGGAAACATCTTTAGTCTGCTTACTGAAGTTCGTATTAATTAATTTTTCAGCCAAAGAAGTAAAATATTTATTGAATTCTTCAGCTATAACTTTGGGGTCACTAATTATTGAATTATCAGTACATTATTTGATGTTCTTTCGTTCAGTTTTTGCACTTTCAGTTTGTTGTCTAATAATATGTCACATTGCTTTGGTTTTGTTGGAATAGTTTTTTATATAATTATCATTTGCCATAATTTTTGCTTGTCGAATTACTCTTTTATAAATTTTCTTATAGTTTTTAACATAGTTTGAAAAATGTTGATTCACTTGGTTTTGTTTACAGTAATTCTGTAAGAAACGGTTTCTTTCTCCCGATATTTTATGCCTGTGGTAACCCAGTTTTTACTAGTTCTTTCTGCCACAAATTTCCTCTTTTTGGGAAAAGCCAGGTTGAAGTAGTGTAGAAAAGTACTATTAAATTCATTAAAGATGTCATTTGCATCTATTTGATCATAGACATCTTTCCAGGATTCATTTGATAGAAGTAAGTTAAATACGCGTATGTTGTCCTCACAAAAATTTCTCCAATAAACAATATTTTTAAAATTTGTGTTTTTACGTTTTTTATCTTCAGTGATATGAGTTGCGCTTTATGGTCACTGTAACCCATACTTATTACTTCAACTTTTGATGTTTCTTTGTTACAAACACCTGGTCAAGAAGAGTATTATTGTAGTTTGATATCCTGGTTGGGGAGTCTATTTTTGGTATTAAGTTGAAGGATTTTACCATATTCAATAAATCTGATTTTTCCCTACTTTCTTGGAGGAAGTTAATATTGAAATCACCACAAAGCACTAATGTTTTATTGGGTGCAGTCACGATATTTAGTAATGATTCCAATTGGGTAAGGAAAGTTGAAAATTTTCCATCTGGTGATCTATAGACATTTACAACTACTTTGTTGGTTTCAAGGAAAAGAGTTGCACAAGATTCAAAATTCTTCTCTACAGAGAGTTTAATGCATTTTAAGATATTATGACATTGAATGTGTTGTTTTTAAAAAAAAATAGCAGTAAGTTACCTCCATATTTAGAATATTTTTCTGCAGAAACAGCTGGCTAGTTTGTATTCTGGTAAAGAAACCAAATTTATTTCATCACAACTTAACCAGTGTTTTGTGATACATATTTATCAAGATTTAGCCTATACTGCAGTAGTACTTCAAATTCTGTTAACTTATTGGTGAGTGAGTGAACATTATGATGCAGGATAAACAGTTCCAAATTGCTTGATTTTTTATTAAAAGTTTGGGGTCCCTTATAGAGTTCTAATGGCATTTCTAATGATTCACTTACCCTAAAAAAATATCTTGTTTTGTCCTCTGTGTTGCTTGCTTGATCCACTGATTTTCCTTCTTCTGGATGGTCACATACTTTATTCACAAGTTCTTGAAGACATTTTGTTTCAGCACTCATTTGCCCACATGATTTTGATGATACAATGAAGTTGTTACTGTTCTTTGGTTTTCTATAAACCCAACTATCTAGTAAAGTTTGTTTCAGTTGCTTCTTGCGAGTTTCCTTCTTGTATACATTCTGATTTTGTTTAATTAACTCCACAATCCTGTTGCATACATGTTCTTTCCAAATTTGTTCATGTGCTGCCCATGACTTGTAAATTGTCTTCTGTTCAATCTTTCAATTAAAATTTATACTGACTCGATCACTTCTGAGATATTTTTTTGTGTTGATGGACTTCCAAAAGTATTTATTAGCTGATTTAATTTTCATGTTTAAATTCGGGACATCATATCTGAATGGAATTGGATGTAAAATTACATTAGTATTTTTTGTTTAATGCATTAACGGAGGATGTAACAGAATTTAGTGCACTGCAAACATCTTTATAGCTATTTTCTACGTTATTTGTCCCAGCCATTACTACTACACAGTCTTTGTAATTGTAGCCTTGCCTCAGTTTATCAATGTTTTTAGTTACTTCTTCGATAGGAACTTTTATCTTGATTATTGCTTCTATACTCTAAGAAGAGCCCAATTTCTCTCTTAACATTTTCCAGCAATCTCTGCCTTGGCTATCACATAAAAGTAGAATCTTAAAATTATTGTCCTGTTTACATTTCGAAATATTCAATGTTTTGCATTTCTGTATGTTTGATACACATCTTTTGGTATTGATCTGAATTTAGCCAACCTGCACATCACTTTCCAAGCTTAACACGTCAAACATATGGAAAGCTTTACTTCGTGATCCAATGTCTGCTTTGATGTATACTTGCTAACGCCACGCAGGCCATTAAAATGTGTCCATTTTTCACAGTTTGTTTCCGCAACTACAGGATGATTTAAATATTTCACTTTTTCCTTAAGGTCATTGATTTCTTCCTTAAGAAGTCTAATGATTTCTTCTTTACTTGAAATAATCTCTTTAAGGTATGAATTTTGTGTTCCTTTTCATTTGGTTTCGTGTCTGCACTGCCGGTCGGCGATTTTAAATCCTTTGATTTCGAGCGCGTTGTCACTATGTTGAGATTTTTTGTTTTGATATCACATCCACGACACTTCAAGGTTTCATCGGCATCTGATTTTTTACAAACGGAACACTTTTCGACAATTCTAAACGATTTTTTACACGACTAGTCACTGCTGTTACTGCTACCGGCGCCATGTTTCTCACTTCACAATGATGCTGAATGTTTGTATACAATACAATACATTCATTTTCCATTGATCCCAATATAAGAGACTGGCTCTTTGGGATGTGGAAAGTTGTCAATTTATAGATAAACAGTTGCATAACCAAATAATAAGTACACCACTAGATGTACAGTCATAGTATACATGGTACATTAAACTCTTCCAATACAAAATAATACATACACCAGAAGATGTACAGTCATAACATATATGGTACCATAAACAATTACATAACAAACTAAATACGTACACCAGGAGATGTACAGTCATAGCATACATGGTAAATTGATTATGTGAACTATATTTACACTGGCTACTGGCAGTTATTTCTTAGATACCTTAGAAATAAATCCTTCGACAGAGTAGAAGGAGTTGTTAATTAAAAATTCTTTCAATTATTTCCTGCATTTATTGTTATCATCTACTACAATTAATATGTGTTGGGAAATTATTGAAGATATCTATCCCTGAATATCGGACCCCTTTTTGAACAAATGACAATGACTTGTAAGTCTTGTGAAGAAAAATTTTACTTCAAGTGCCATAATTGTGTATTTTACTATTTGTTTCAAACAAAGTACAATTTGTGACTACAAAGGACATTAATGTGTATATATACTCAGATGCTAATGTTAAAATCCCTAACTTCTTGAACAGCTCTCTACATGAAGTTATATTGCTAACCCCACACATAATTCTTATTACACGCTTTTGGGCTCTGAACACTTTGTCTCTATGGGTAGAATTGCCCCAGAATATTATACCATATGACAATAAGGAGTGAAAATAAGTAAAATAAACTAGCTACCTCATACGGAGATCACCTAAAGCTGAAATATTACTAATTGCAAACGTGGCTGCTTCCAATCGCTTTAGAAAGTCAGAAACATGTACTTTCCAATTTAAATTATGATCAATATACAAACCTAGAAATTTCACACTCTCTACCTCTTGAATGGACTGGCCTGCAAATTTTATATCTATATCAGTTGTTAATCTGAGTGATGTACTGAATAGCATATACTGAGTTTTACCAAAGTTTAGAGACAATCCATTAGCTGTGAACCATTTATTAATCAGTTCAAAGACATAATTTGAAATATATTCTGTAGATAAATCTGGAGTGTTTTTAATTCCTATGCTTGTGTCATCTGCAAATTGGACAAATTTTTATATTTTAGATGAAACACAGGGTAGATCATTTATATATATTAAAAACAATAGTGGCCACAATATAGAACCGTGAGGTACTCCACATCTGATTAACTTCCACTCAGAAACAGTGGACCTCTTAAGGAAGCCTTAAAATTCTCCATCGACATTTTCTGATTTCTATTTAGAAGTTAAGAACGAAGCCATTTATTAACAATGCCATCTATACCATAATACTTAAGTTTCTGTATTAGAATTTTATGATCTACACAGTCAAATGCTTTAGATAAGTCACAAAATATTCCCACAGGAATTAATTTATCATTTATTCCTTCTAAAATATTGTCAGTGAATGCAAATATAGCTTGTTGTGTTGAATGACCCTTTTGAAAACCAAATTGTGATTTAGTTAGAATATTATTATTTTTAAGGTGTTCATAAACTCTATTGTACATTGATTTCTCAAAAACTTTGTAGAAGGCTGTTAGTAATGAAATTGGTCGGTAATTCGATACGGCTGCCGTATCTCCCTTTTTATAGGGTGGTTTAACTACAGCATACTTAAGCCTTTCTGGAAAAGTACCCTGAAGTAAAGATATATTAAATAGATAACTTAGTATATTACTTAATTCTGTGGAGCACAATTTAATTAATCTGCTGGAAATCCCATCATATCCACTTGAGTATTTGCCCTTAAGGGATTTGATAATTTTTCTAATTTTACAGACATAGAGTTAAATTTTTCTTGGAAGCATTTTTGACAAAATCCATACTGTGTGTCACTGAGCTATTAGCAGTCAACTTATCAGCAACAGATAAAAAATGTTTATTAAAATTATCAGCAACTGAAAAATTAGATTATACTGAATTTTCTTTGACAAAAATATCATTACTTGTTTAATTACCCTTTCCTGTTTCCTTTTTTACAATGTCCCATATTGTTTTAATTGTATTTTCAGAATCATGAATTTTATGTTTGTAGTACATACTTTTAGATTCTTTAAAAACCTTTTTCAGTATTTTGCAATACTCTTTGTACTGTATAATATTAGCATTCTCACTGTTCCTAGAGGCAATATACAACTACCATTTATTAATGCATGATGTTCTAATGCCAATAGTTATCCAAGGCTTTTGTACTTTTTGAGAAGCACGACACTTTTTCTAGGGGAAGCAACTTTCAAAGCAATTTAATACAATGTTACTAAAAATATTTTATTTTTCATCCATACCTTGAGCACTGTAAACCTGTTCCCAGTTTGTGGTATTCAGGCACTTTCTAAAACAAGTAACTGACTCATCATTTATTACACGCTGAAGTTTAAAGACATTACTCTTAGTGCTAGTTCCTATTGAAGTGTTGATGGTTAATAACTGGGCATAGTGATCCAAAAGTCCATTGATGGATGGCTTGATGGTATAACTGAATTTTGAGGTATCTAGGAAAACATTGTGTATAGCTGAGTGACTATTATTCATTATTCTAGTTGGAAAATTAACTACCTGAGTTAAATTGAATGAACTGACTAATGATTCTAACATAACTTTACAGGGCATGTTATTTAGAAAATCTACATTAAAATCACCACATACGACTATGTCGACTTCTTTTCTGCTTAAAAATGTTAATAAGAGTTCAAACAGGTTCATAAAAATAGAAAAGTTTCCCGATGGTGCTCTGTATACTGTTACTATTATGAAAATTCCATTATTGAAATTTAGCCGTGTATCACAAGCTTCAAAATGTTGATCAACACAATACCTGCTAATACTTATATCCTCAAAACTATAACAATTTCTAACACAAGTAACAACTCCTCCTTTCTCCAGTTTCGTTCTACAATAATGAGAAGCTAAATTAAAGTCAGTTACATTTGACATAGGCCTACCTATTCCTGTAGTTATGTGGTGTTCAGACAAGCATAAAACTTCAATTCTATTGATATCATTTAATTCATTTATGTGTACCAGCCATTCATCCATTTTTTTTGTTAACCCTCTGATATTCTGATGTAATAAATTAATCCCTACACAATTTTTAATTTTGGTATCTGAAAACTCATTATTGTTTAAACTAATTTCTTTTAAAACTCTCTGCCTAATACATGATCCTAATCTAAAAAAGGATCTGCCCTAACACCATTAACAACAGGAATCTTTTCATGTGAATATGTGTCCCCAATTTATTGTTTTGCTATGAGATCTGAAAGAACCCCCTTCCCTCTACTATTGAGGTGTAGGCCATGCCTAGTATAACCCCACGTATCAATAGCATCTACAGGTACCAAGCCCATGTCAGAGCCAATATCAGACATAAGATACCATTCCAGTTCCAGATTCACTCGCCTCACTGCAGAGTTCATCTGTGGCCGATCATAGCGTCTCAAGACAGACATCACACTGATCCGAGTGTGGTACGTTGCTTCTGCTATTTTCTCCAGGTCATCTCTGATACTATACCTATCATTCCTGCCCAAACTATTTCCCGCTCCTCCCACTATCACTACATGATCCTCAACTTTAAAATCCTTACACAAAGAACCTATATCTTCTACTACCTGACCAAGACTAGCACTAGGTTTGAAGAAACTCATGACCTGGAAACCTGATCCTAATTTTTCCTGTACCAATGGCCCAACACCTCTTCCATGGCTACTACCTAGCAGCAAGACTTTCTTTTTCCTTAATCCCTTCCTAACAGACTTAACTACACAGCTATTCCTACAAGTCTGCTGCTTTTTACCTACACCTACAACTACAGAAGGCTCATCCCTGTCTAACTCTGACAACAGGGCAAACCTATTTTGCACCCCGACAACAAAAGAATCAGAAGCATTTCTTGTTCTAATTGCCCTTTTCCCTGTCACCAGTTTCCAACCATCTCTGTTTCCTTCCCAGCGCAGCCTATCCAACTCCTTTCTAGCGTCTATCAGTTCAGCCTCAAGGGCACTAATCCTTACCTCCTGCTCCAATATCTTCCTCCTTTTGAAACAATCTTTACAGAACCATGGGAGAGCCTCCTCAATTTCCCCAACTTCGACGCCACTACAAATCGGTCCCCAATGAAACCATTTCTCACACCATTCGCAAAAAATTACAACCCTCAAAAATTTACGTCAATGTCCACACTTTTCACTCATGATTACAAAACACTAATAACAATACAATACAATACAATACATTCATTTTCCATTGATCCCAATATAAGAGACTGGCTCTGTGGGATGTGGAAAGTTGTCAATTTACAGATAAACAATTGCATAACAAAATAATAAGTACACCACTAGATGTACAGTCATAGTATACATGGTACATTAAACACTTCCATAACAAAATAATACATACACCACAAGGTGTACATAACATATATGGTACCGTAAACAATTACGTAACAAATTAAATACATACAGCAGGAGATGTACAGTCATAGCATACATGGTAAATTAATTATGTGAACTATATTTACACAAGATACTGGCGGTTATTTTTTAGATACCTTAGAAATAAATTCTTCGACAGAGTAGAAGGAGTTGTCAATTAAAAATTCTTTCAATTTTTTCCTGAATTTATTGTTATCATCTACTAGACATTTAATATGTGTTGGGAGCATATTGAAGATATGTATCTCTGAATATCGGACCCCTTTTTGAACAAATGACAATGACTTGTAAGTCTTGTGAAGATCATTTTTACTTCGAGTGCCATAATTGTGTATTTTACTATTTGTTTCAAACAAAGTACAATTTGTGACTACAAAGGACATTAATGTGTATATATACTCAGATGCTAATGTTAAAATCCCTAACTTCTTGAACAGCTCTCTACATGAAGTTATATTGCTAACCCCACACATAATTCTTATTACACGCTTTTGGGCTCTGAACACTTTGTCTCTATGGGTAGAATTGCCCCAGAATATTATACCATATGACAATAAGGAGTGAAAATAAGTAAAATAAACTAGCTACCTCATACGGAGATCACCTAAAGCTGAAATATTACTAATTGCAAACGTGGCTGCTTCCAATCGCTTTAGAAAGTCAGAAACATGTACTTTCCAATTTAAATTATGATCAATATACAAACCTAGAAATTTCACACTCTCTACCTCTTGAATGGACTGGCCTGCAAATTTTATATCTATATCAGTTGTTAATCTGAGTGATGTACTGAATAGCATATACTGAGTTTTACCAAAGTTTAGAGACAATCCATTAGCTGTGAACCATTTATTAATCAGTTCAAAGACATAATTTGAAATATATTCTGTAGATAAATCTGGAGTGTTTTTAATTCCTATGCTTGTGTCATCTGCAAATTGGACAAATTTTTATATTTTAGATGAAACACAGGGTAGATCATTTATATATATTAAAAACAATAGTGGCCACAATATAGAACCGTGAGGTACTCCACATCTGATTAACTTCCACTCAGAAACAGTGGACCTCTTAAGGAAGCCTTAAAATTCTCCATCGACATTTTCTGATTTCTATTTAGAAGTTAAGAACGAAGCCATTTATTAACAATGCCATCTATACCATAATACTTAAGTTTCTGTATTAGAATTTTATGATCTACACAGTCAAATGCTTTAGATAAGTCACAAAATATTCCCACAGGAATTAATTTATCATTTATTCCTTCTAAAATATTGTCAGTGAATGCAAATATAGCTTGTTGTGTTGAATGACCCTTTTGAAAACCAAATTGTGATTTAGTTAGAATATTATTATTTTTAAGGTGTTCATAAACTCTATTGTACATTGATTTCTCAAAAACTTTGTAGAAGGCTGTTAGTAATGAAATTGGTCGGTAATTCGATACGGCTGCCGTATCTCCCTTTTTATAGGGTGGTTTAACTACAGCATACTTAAGCCTTTCTGGAAAAGTACCCTCAAGTAAAGATATATTAAATAGATAACTTAGTATATTACTTAATTCTGTGGAGCACAATTTAATTAATCTACTGGAAATCCCTTCATAACCACTTGAGAATTTGTTCTTAAGGGATTTGATAATTTTTCTTATTTCTTCTGGAGTAGCTAATTTTATAGTCATAGAGTTAAATTTTTCTGGGAAGCCTATTTTTTGACAAAATCCATACTGTGTGTCACTGAGCTATTAGCAGTCAACTTATCAGCAACAGATAAAAAAAGTTTATTAAAATTATCAGTAATTGAGAAATTAGATTCTACTGAATTTTCTTTGACGAAATATATCATTACTTGTTTGATTACTCTTTCCTGTTTCCTTTTTTTTCCTTAATTTAACAACAAAGTCCACAATGCTAGAGAGAAAATTTGTTGAACTTAAGCTTACAAAAACAAAAACTACTAAATTAATTCACAAGTAAGCTTTATCTAAATATATTTACGCTCTATAACAAAAATCTGAACTTAAGCCTAGCGTTCAAATTTGTAAACAAACACAGAAAAAAAACAGGGGGCAGACCAAAGCACTAAATTACAAATACATTTCTTATGCACGAATAAAAACACTCACTACAGTACTAAAATGTATTAGAATTAAGAGATTCGAATTTTTATTACAACAAAAACTAACTATTGACTATATTTATGTATAATTTAAATACACACGTTCGTGCGTTACGTGTTTCCGTTGTTGTAACCGCGACGCAACAACTATTACGAATCTAATCACAAAAATATAAAGAATTTACAAAAATAAATGAAAACAGTAAAATAGATACTTTTATGAGCTTATAATATTATAATATTTGTTAAATACATGTCCTATTATCATATCAGGCTTGCATGCAGGGTTTTGAATAGGCTACTTTTAAAAATTGCCTTCATTAGTTATTGTCACCAGATATGTCACAGTCAGGTGAAAGGCCAAACCTTTTTTTATTTTTTGTATGCAAATAGGTGTTTGTTTTGATATTAGATTATTCTTTCGTATACAATATTCATTACAGTAAATCACGTTTACATTCAGAGGTTTTCCGTAAGATCCATTTGCTAATTACTTTACTTTAAGTTTTATCCAAACGAACAACTTACCTAAACTTATTTTACTAAATAAACAATTTACTTAATCTTTACCAAGTACGAACGAAGTCGTCCCGAATACGACGTGACTCGAAGCGATGCTTCATGCTAATGTTCTATTGTATCAAAAGTAACGGTTACTGATTGGTTTAGTAACGAATACATACGTTTATAGAATTTCTCGTTACTTTTACAGCCCTAGGCCAGAGCGTTAACCTCTCACCCGCCATGCTTGGCATGATTAGCGGGTTTGGTGGTTTGCAGTAGGATGAAAGAACCGGTTCGTTTGTAGCAATTGTTTATTGATAAACTGAAACAGATTTATGACAAAACACTTACCATCTCTTACAGAACTATTTTTAGAAATAGTTCCCTAAGAGAAACAAAAATATACGCAATTTACTAAATCGATAAAACACCTACAGTGAATCAGTATCTCTATGATATATAATTCTGCTATCTAGTGGTTATGTAATCACTCCTTATCGATGTCAGAGAAGCCCAGCAGCTTGATCTTAGCTATCTCATACCCGTGCAGAGGTGGTGTACCGAGGCCCCTATGCTCAGGGGGCCCAAGCATACCTCAGGGGGGGGGGCAAGCGCCTTTATGGCAAACTGGCGAACTTTTTTTTTTTTTAGATCTACCCCTCACTGCTTAGGGGGGCCCTCAACCACTGTTTAGAGGGGCCCCAACCACTGCTCAGTTCCCCCCCAAGCACAAGTAAGGGGCTCCCAGCCTCAGCTCAGGGGGCCCCAGTGACTTTGATTGTTCATAATTTCACCATCTGCGGGATAAATTTCGAAAAATCCCTTTCTTTGTTAATGATGTTACTAAATAGTAAAAATTAATCTTTAAAATGAATCTTATTTATCAATTTCGATCAAGTATAAGAAAGAAAGATGGCTTCTCACAAACACCTTCCTAAGAAATAAATATTAGAGGTGTAACGGAAGCGACATTACGGAAGCGGAAACAGAAGCAGATGTTATATTTGAATTTTTGCGGAAACGGAAGCGGAAACAGAAGCGGAAGCGGAAGTGTTTGAAAATGTATATTATTTATATTTAATTAAAGTGCAACGTGAAATAATGATGTTTATTTTAATAATCAAACCAAATCAATCAATACCTGACTTTTAATTAAGAAATGGTATTTTTCTAAGTACTTAATTAATATTCGAAACTTAAAAGTGAAAAGTTAAATTTTAAAAACAAAAGCTTAGCTGCCTTTTCTCCTTTTAAACTGCTTCTTCTTAAATCATAAAATAAGGCTGCTCCGCTGAACAGCTGTTCGCTGGCAACACTGCTAGGTGGAGCTGACAAAAACCTGCGAACTGATGGTAACAATATAGAAAAGTTGTGGGCGTTCATTTGCCCCCACTTAAGAGGATCTTCTTTTAATGGAAGTCTTTTTTCTTTGTTGTAGTCCTGTAACACTTGTTTTGCCTTAGCAACGGGTTCTAATTGGTAACAAGGATCATCATCCTCGATATCACTAGAGTTTAAAATAGATTCTAATATCACCAATGAATGTTGTGGAAATGTCTTACTTACCGAAGGCTGAGATTCTGCGAACTTGCGATAGGTTCATATTCTTTCTTTTTCTCTGGATCAGAAAGATAGTATTCATCTTGATCGATCATCTCTTCTTCTTCATTTTTCTTAGTTATAATACGAATTAACAGATTTTCTACCTCCTGCTTGGTAATCTCGATAAAGAATTTCGTCTTATATCGTGGATCCAAATATATGAAATAAAGCATAGAATTTTTTGTTCAAATCAATAAATCTGGAATTTAATTCATCTGTAATTCCTTTAATTACTCTTTTGAAATCATTTGAAGTGTCAGGTTTTACGTCCTCCGCTTGCCAAGTACTAACAATAACTAGTACAAGTGGTATAACGGACGAAATCATTCCTTGAGAACTGCTCAACTCCCTGGTGACTTCCTCAAAGGGCCTGAATATTTTTACATACTTTTCAATGTTTACCCAATCATCTGGAGTGATTGTGACAATTTTCTCTTGGCTTAGGTACAACACAATTGAGTCTTTTAATCGACTGTACAGATGCTGGGGAAGTGATTCGATAGATTAAGTATTTGTTTAATGTGTCAAAAATCAGTGAAGAATATGTGTTCAAACCCAAACAATAAAAGCCATTTTTTTCTATAAAGCATAGTCTATTTTTTATACACAAATGTACTCCTATTTTTTTCCAAAAGAAGGTGTCAGACCTACCAGTCACATCGATTCAGATTAGTTTGATTTACTTTTAGCTTCCGCTAAACTTCCGTTTTAAAAGATGCAGAAACAGAAATAGAAGTCAAAATTTTGCGGAACTTCCACACTTGTGGAGACGGAACCAGAGCTCTGTTGCACCCCTAATAATTATATATGATCGTTTGTAGGGATATTCACTAAACATCGATGCATCGTATCGATTCGATGTTTACCATACGATTCATCAGATTGATTCGATGTTTTGACAAAGAATTTTTTTATTCGAGGCATCGATTTTTTTTAAATAAAAACATCGAATCAATCTCTGGCTAAAAAGGACAAAAATAATAGAAATAAATGTTACCGTTACTAAATTTATTCAAGAATGAAATATATTATTTCAGTTTAAAGTAGCTGTCATTAACAGGTGGTGACACCTGTGAGCAGTTGGCAAGAAATAACAACGGTGAAGATAAATTTCTCTTGGCGGTTGGCTATGCTGTACGTATGAATGAATGAATAAATTCAATTTCTTAGGTTCACTCCTACTGTTTTCCGGGGTTTGCTGTGAATCGAAACAAGATATTATTTCTCTAAAACAACTAAGTGTTACCTGATATTACTCTATATTTAGATATAAACCGGGTTGGGGCAACATCTGATTGACTATTGTCGAGACTTCTGTTACATCCGAACGTTCATTTTCGAAGGCTGCTCAAATTGTCAGTGAACAAAATGAAAGGAAATCGACTTCTGCAAGTTTGTCTAAACATCATTGGTGTTAAGTGGTTAAATACTTAAAATTAATATTTTTACGGAGATTTAGACTTTAGTATTTAATGACTGGTATTTTATTGTATTGGCCTGGTATCGTAATAAAATAATTCTGTTGATTTATAGTCTCTGTTTGACTCACTCATACAACACTACTTAATCAACACGGATCATAAAATTAATTTTTTTAATGTTGGGTGAAATGTCACGCTCTGGTTTCGCATTCTGGTGAACTCGGGTTCGAATCCGACTTCGGGCATCCACATTTGGGTTTTCGATAGTTTCCCTAAACCACTCCAGCGGAATGTTTCAAAAGGAATAGGTCTTGCCTGTAATGACCTGGACGTGGACGTGGCGTAAAGCCATAAACAATAAAAGTATAAAATTAAACACATCATAACCGCTAGAGAACTATACTACTGGTATAGTGTTACTCTGTGTTCACACGGACCAAACGAAAGACAAGGAACTGTCTACCTTCAACTGGAAATGGTGAGTATCAAACTATTGTCACATTTTCTCTTGGCGATTTTAAAGGAACAGGTAAGAGATAAATGAAACGACATTTAGCGACGAATATTTTTGATTTGTATATGTTGAGCTAAGAAAAACAAAAGTATTCGATGTTGGAAAAACATCGATGTTTGCAAGCGATGCATCGAAAAACATCGATGCAGGGTTCCGATGTTTTACATCGAATAAAAACATCGATGTACTTGCTAAGTGGACACCCCTAATCGTTTGTTATTTCATTTCTAGATTAATGGCGTTGAACTGCCAGCAGGTAACTTCTACTCTTCAGCCCGCAGTTTCCATCTGTATTACATAGGTTTAAACTTACTAGCTTATAGTTTTACAATATAAATTTAATTACATTACATTTCATCATAATTTTGAAATATAAATTTACTTATTATAAATTTGTGAATATTGGTTTTGAAAAATTGCTGTAGTATGTTTATCTATTTTACATTTTAAATAGTAATTTCCCACTGTTTGTAATGCGCTGATCTTGGTGTGTGTAGTAATGCATTTGTCTTTATCTTCTAGTAACAAAGAATAAACGTTTGTAATTAAGTATCTCTACAACAGATGGCGTGGTATATTTAACAATATTTTTGAACTGCTATATTTTAAACAGTTTGTGGCGGAAACACATCGTGGCCTTATCAGTTGTCAGCGCAGTTCCGTCGTTGTCGCCATGGAGGAAGGATGGTTGTCGCAGCGGCTCCTAGCGCAGTAGCAACGATATTGTTTATATGGGCAACGTAACCCCATAAGTGTATAAACAAGAATCAAGTGAATGTAACCTAGCTGGATTAAATAAACTAACAGTATTTTAGACAGCGAAACAAAAACCAATAAAGAGACGATAAAAAACAATCGTTAAGTAAGTGTGATATTTTGAGAAGGGGAGCTGATAATCTCAAAGTGGGAGGAAAGTACGGAAAGCGCAAGAAGAAAATAAGAGAACATTAAGAAGATTCCGTCCACTGGGAAGGGGTGTACCAAAACTGGTTTCATGCAAAATGTGAAGGGATCATAGGAAACAGAAATAACAATGAGTAAAAAAAAGAAAGAAAAAAAATACTTTGAAGTGGATGTGTATTGACTGTAATACACAACATGTTAACGTTATAGATAGAATTGTAAGATAGCTATAAATGAAATGATAAATCAAATAAAGACTTCAATGAAACAACAGATTTTGGAAAACCCGAAGAATTGATGAAGAAGAAACAAGGTGAAACAAGGTAGAAAGGAGCGGCGGAGACAATATATGCTGACAGATTAAACAAACCAAAGAAGAGGTAATTATTTTCCATGGAGGAAGGAATTGCCTCCATGTTATTTACCAATCAAAGAAGCCAAACAAGGACAGTGAGACTACAATGATTATCTGCAAGAACTTAAGAATATAAGAAAATTAAGAATTGAAGGTGTAACAATTACCTGCGGTAGTAAGGGAAAAATTAATAATGCGGTGAAGAAGACATTGGGAAATAAATATAAGGTGAAATTATCAGAACTCAGAGATCCAAGAATCCGAAATTTTGGAATAGAAGAGATGATGTAGGATGAAGAACTGAGTAGATATATCAAGAATCAAAACCCAAACACAGTGTATGAAGAATAGAAGTTAAGCTGAATAAGAAACATAAAAATATGTATATGATTACAGTGGTGATGAATGCTGAGACGTTGAGTAGAGTTATGAGGCAAAAAATATAAATTTGAAATAGCAGTGTTGCAAAACAAATGAGGACATTATATTAGGTACAATAAGAGGCAACACGTTGCTTAAATTTTTGATTTATTAATCTTAACTGCAGTTTCGACAAACATAAACCCCTAAATGTACTTCTGAAGAAGACAAGCTATAAACCCCTAAATGTACTTCTGAAGAAGACAAGCTTATATTTGTCGAAACTGCAGTTACGATTAATAAGTCAAAAATTTAAACAACTGGTTGGCTCTTATTGTACCTAATACGAGTTTCACCTTTACTGTAACGCAGCCATGCTCAAGAGTACATTATATCAAGGTGTTTTAAATTTTACTCATATGATCATAAAAGTAAAAAATGTGTGAAATGTAGTGAAGATTACCTAGCTAGAGACTATAAAAACATAGAACTGAAATATGCAAATTGTGTGATGAAGATGGTAAATTAAAATTATTATTAAATTTAAAACATAATGTTTTGTTGGGAATGTCCAGTATATAACAGGAGGCTACATTTCGAAAGGATGGTTTTTACCTACGACTGCATATAGCAGTCAGTTAAAAGAGATATGTATTGTGGTGTGGCTCTTCTCTGTATAGAGAAAGTACAGAGAAGAGCCACTCGATTCGTGACCGCTTGCTACAGTCCTTATGAAAGCGTCACAGAACTGATTAGTAGATTAGGTTGGGAGTCTCTGGTAGATAGACGACACACGTTTCGTTTAAACTTATTGGAAAACATGCGTACTCCAACTTTCACTCATGAGTGTAGTGAAATACTTCTTCCACCAACCTATTTGAGTCGGAAGGACAGGAAAGATAAAATTAGAGAAATAAGGTGCCGGACTGATTCTTATATGAATTCTTTTTTCCCTCGTACCATTATGGATTGGAATGCACAGCAAAGAGATTAGCTTTGGTGCTGAGCACCCTCTGCCACCCACAATTTTGTGAATTGCAGAGTATATATGTAGATGTAGATGTAGATGTAGATGTACTAACCACAGTGGGGATAAATATAATTTGTTGTTATCATTGTTATTAATAAAATAATTAGCTGAGGATATTTAAATTAAATAATGCAAGTATCAAGTAGGCAAGAATCGCGACGCTATCGGATGTATAGGAAAATTGTCACAATATGACATTTATTTAAATTCAAATGGCAAATACATGTATAGGCGACTTTACCTTTAATATGAATATATATGATTACACAAAATAACAACAAATCGCCTAGAGGTACAATTATTCGTTGGGTAAAAACAACAAAACGGAATTTACTTTGAAATAAAGTCTCAAACGTTTGATACATATGGAGGAATGACAATAACAGATTACATCAGACATCATTAAACAATGACAAGTTTGAGCGCCATGAATTGGACAAATATACCATTCAAAAATTTACATGAACATACAAAAAGAGTTTCGAAAAGCAAGGTTCTTTCATAACATCTCATACCGTCTTGGCAAATTATGCCGTTAGCTTAGTAGGAATTGAATTCGAAAGTTAGAGCAGAACGTCTCATTCCAGGGAAGCTTACGGGTCGCTATCTAATTTCAAGGAATGCACATAAACTGGGATTGGTGATATAACACTTTACCATAGCACTTTAGCCCCATCCTCTCGATCTCGGAAGTACATGTTGGACATAAAATTGTAATAATCCTGGCTTTAGTTGGAAAATGTAACCTCCCATTAAATAGTAATTAACTGCATCAGCAGAAAGTCACCTGATGTAAACTACTCAATTACTGGCGACTTCATACTACAAGTCTTTGGACGGATTTGGCCCTTAACACCGTCTGTCGACCGCGCACTAGTATGGAGTAACGATATAATCAAACGTCAATTCTAATACTAGGTGAATACTTTTAACTAATGATTAATGTACTGACGAAAAATCACTATCATTGGCTTTAATGTCAAACGGTATCATTGAACACACACTCAAAAAATAAGAATAACTAACGATCAAGAATATCTAATGCCGCAGCATTCATCGTATACCGTGCGCGCTTTGTATATCGTCAACGATATAAGTCCTGACCATGGACATAACAGACCTAATACAAACATTATCCATACCAACCAACGCTGAAAACAATAAAAGCAATTCACTAATAAATAACACAGACTAAAAATAGAATATAAAAACAAAAAGGCAATTGTTACCATGTAATTTAAAATCAATCGAATGTATTGTATGAGGTTATTGGCTGTATTAGCCTTTGGCTAAAGGGCCCCATACACACAGCAACTTGTTGGCCAACTTGGTTGTGTTGTAGCTGAAGTTGGTGTGTGTATGGGTAGGTTGGCAGACCAAATCACAAGTTGGCCAACCAAGTTGGCGGTTTTCAAACTCTTTTGATATTTGTGGGCGAGGCCTATTGTTGTGCCAACGTGTGTATGGGCGAGTTGTCCAACCTGGCTGCCAACATCAGTCCACTCCGGTTTCTCATCGAGGCAGTGCTAGTGATTTATGTTAATAGTAGTACTGTGATGGTTTTTTTTTATCTGCTTAATGTATCTCTAACAGCGAGGTCTTTAAAGACGGGAAAGAATGGAAGGCAAGGAAAGGGGAGGAATTCGGCCATGGCCTTTTTGAAGGAAGTATCCCGGCATTTGCCTTGAGTGATTTGGGGAACCAGGGAAAACCCAAATCTGGATGCCCGGACGGGGATTCGAACCGCCGTCCTCCCGAATGCGAGGCCAGAACGCTAGCCGTTACACCACCACGCTCGATACTGTGATGGATACTGTTCAGAACAACGATGCATGGAACACCGTCATCGAAAAGTTTCACAGTCTACCACAACTGTGGAAAGTGAAATCTGATTTATATAAAAGTAAAAATTCAAGAATCAAGGGCTGGGAAGAATTGCTGATTGATTTCAAAGAAGTGGAAATTTTTGTAATCTTCCGGTGCAGTTACTTTGAGCTACGACAGCAAATTTGTGAGTGAAAATTTGGGGCATTTTTGCGGCCACTTTTTTGCGCAAATTTTTCTCTTTTACCTCTCATTTTCCGCGTTGGCAGCAACGATAATTGTGCATAAAGCTATTTCTTCTAGTTCCAACATTACTGGTAGACGGCCTTGGTAGCGTAGGGGCTAGACTACTGGCCCCGCTTGCCGAAGGTCACCGGTTCGAGTCCGGCTGAGGGCATGGGTGTTTAAGTGTTGTGTGTTTGTGTGAATGTTCTGTCCGTCCATACTTAGAAGCTGCTATATATATATATATATATATATACTGGATGACTGATTCACTGGAAGCTACGATAATCACATTGAGCTGACTGTATTGCCTCCGTTGATAAATGCTATTTTAATAATAATAATAATAAAAAATTACTGGTATAAGTAAACACCTTGTTTTCTGTATGCTGGTTCTCTCTCTACTGATGTCGGCCAACTGTGTTGTCCAACTTGTTTTTGTGTTGGCCAACCAAGTTGGGAGACATGGTTGGACCACAAGTTGCTGTGTGTATGGGGCCCTTAAAGCCTTAAATGCATTTAAAAAAAATAATCCGTGACATGCACTCGTAGCGGGCGGTCGACGAACAATTACAGCGCTGTCAGAGGGTAGTGCAGACAGTTATTTGAATAACTCCAGTAGGCGTTTAGTTATTTGCGACCCATCTCTAGTACTTTTATTTACTTGTATGGAATCATCACCACGTTTATACCATGGAGGAAGGAAATATATGGAGGAGAAGTGACGTTAAATTGGTGAAGCAGGCTCGTGCATGCGCAGTGGCGGCAGCGGCGATATTGCGCTTCCAAACAATTGCGGTGTTCCCAGTATATCCCGAAAACTAAGCAAGATATCGAAAAATTTTATTCTTTATTTTCGATTTGTCTCGTTGTGTTACATAAGAATCGATCATTAAATTTGACTTTTGCGAAATTTTTCTTCTCCATTTCAACTCAAGACACCTCACTTTTGATACAGTATATCTCTAGAACTAGGTGAGATATCGAAAATTTTTATTCTTTATTTTCATTTGTCTCGTCTTTTAAATAAGAATCCATCATCAAATTTGACTTTGACCAATTTTTTCTTCTGAATTTCAACCAAAACCATTTCACATTTGGGACAGAATATCTCGAAAACTAAGCAGGATATCAAAAAATTTTATTCTTCATTTTTTATTTGTCATATCGAGTTATATAATAATCCATCACCAGATTGGGGCGTCACCTTTATCCTAGAGTCCCCTTGAGGTTTTGTACATATTCCCCGTGTCTGTATGGAAGCGGCCATGCCCCCCCACTCCTCCTCCGCCCTGCTTCACTTCAATGCGTGGTGGAGGTCTCTTGCGGCGTGTCCATATATTTCCTTCCTCCATGGTTTATACCATAGAGGAAGGAATAATATGGAGACGACGCAAGAGACCTTTACCAGGCATGGGAGTGAAGCAGGCCGGCGGAGGAGTGGGGGGGCATGGCCGGAGTGGTGGGGGCTTGACCGCTTCCCAACAAACACGGGGAATATGTACAAACACCTCAAGGGGACTCTAGGATAAACGTGACGCCGCAATCTGGTAATGGATTATTATGTAACTCGATGAGACAAATAAAAAATGAAGAATAAAATTTTTTGATATCCTGCTTAGTTTTCGAGATATTCTGTCTCAAATATGAAATGGTTTTGGTTGAAATTCAGAAGAATAAATTATTCAAAGTCAAATTTTATGATGAATTTTTATTTAAAAAGACGAGACAAATAAAAATAAAGAGTAAAATTTTTCGATATTTCACCTAGTTCTCGAGATATACTGTCTCAAAAGTGAGGTGTCTTGAGTTGAAATGCAGAAGAAAAATTTCGCAAAAGTCAAATTTAATGATGGATTCTTATGTAACACGACGAAAAAACTCGATAATAAGGAATAAATGTTTTCGATATCTTGCTTAGTTTGGGGGATATACAACATCCAAATTGAGGGGTTTAGGTTTGGATGCAGGCTGGACCAAAAATTAATTCTGTCAAAGCCACAATGATTACATGGTTGACATGCAGAATGGATATTTCAGTTTTATTACTACCACTTGTGGTTAGTCTGAAATGTGTCCTAGACCAGAAAAAAAGTAAGAGGACCCACTCTAAGGATGAGCAACCCAGACATTTTGTAGGCTGGTACCAGAAATAAAATGTTTATTCAGTCACCTTAATGAACATTCTCTTGATCAAGATGTGTTGTCTAATTGCACAGCCCTACTTATTAGGACAATTGTAAAAAAATTATCTCTCAGTTAGATTTAGATACGGGGGGGGGGGGGGGAGAATGTTGTACAAAAAAAAAAGAGACTAAATTAGAAACACATTCCCCAAATTGATTTTGTTCAAAGGCCAATAACTTCTTTATTTATGAAGCCCATTTTTATTTCTGCATGAACCTGTTTCGACATAAATAGATGAGAAAGATTTCAAAATCGGTAAAAATAGGTATAGACGTATTTACAAACAGAAACAAGTCTTATATGAAGCTTTAAAAATAACCTAAGTCAATGGCCTGAAATAGCTATTTAAAAAATTAATAAAACTCACAGCTTCTCACATAACAGTTAATTTCATCATCCATTGTCAGTATAATCAGCAACATGACTGAAAGAAATCGTAATAGTAAATTCACTGAATCGCGAAGTAAAACACGCCCCTTTAAATCTCATTTTAAACACTCGTTAAAAATAATGCTAGTCTATTATGTGCAAAATAGCAAGTTTGCTGATTTTCTACACTACACCAAGAAAAATTTGAGAACAAAGTCATCCCATTGAGAGCTATGACTAAATATTTATAGACGTGCTGCAAAGTTTGCGGTGTCTACCGCTCACTTCAACAACGATAATTACAATTCAACTTACTTATGAAATGATATTCCAGGTTCTTTCCTGTCTGGCCCTATTTGTGCAACCGTACGCAATACAAGCTGGCATTTTTTAAACACTTATACACAATACTAAATGAAATAATCACTGCATCTACCACAATGTGAACAGCCTTAATTGTTGGGAAGCGCCATATGGTCGCTGCCGGTGCTGCCACCATGCGGGAGAGTTTAGTGCTTGCTTCACCGATTTAACGTCACTTCTCCTCCATATAATTCCTTCCTCCATGGGTTTATACCAGCAGCAGCAGCAGCACACGCCTTCACTGCCTTATTGTAACAGGCAGGGTATGATGGAGGTTTTGCTGGTTGACATTTCCTCCTATATGTGGTAGATGTTGCATGTCTTCTCGTATGGTATGTCTTCATATAGGCGTTTTTTTATTATTGTTGAAAAATCTTCAGTGGTCGGTTATGTGGTCCAACATCCATCGGATAATTGCCAAGCTCGTTAACCAATGGATTTTTAGATATATAACATTGATTGTAGAACTTTTTCGCAAGCTAGCGGAACTGATCTTTCAACATTGGTAAATTTGCAGCTTCATGCAGGGCAGAGGTAGTAAACCTTGTGTCAAGATGTAAGGCTCTCTTCAGAGCTCTGTTTTGTATTATTTGCAGGCGCCGATGATGTGTCGCGGCCGCGTATCCCCACACTGGACAGGCGTACTCGAGTATCGGTCTGACCAATGAGCAGTAAAGACGCACACCCATAGATGCTGCGAGATTCCTGTCCCCTGTTCAAAATTGGATACAGGGCTTGTAGTCTGGCACTAGCTCTTTTCCGAACATCTTCAACATGTGCACGCCACGTCAGTCTACTGTCGAGTGTCACACCGAGATTAGCGGGCTGTTCTGGCCCATGGTATGCTTTTCCCATTTAACTGAAGCTTAAGGTCAGGTTGAATTCGCTGACGAGGTCCCAATCTTCTGGTGAGCATAATTGCTTGAGTTTTGGCGGGGTTGATTTCAATCCGCCACCGCCTCGCCCAAGCTACTGTCTTCTGCAGGACTTCCTGCAAGCGGAGGGTGGTTACTGTCCTGCTGTGGCTGCTGGTAAAGAAAGCCGTATCATCAGCGTAGGTGGCAGTATGGACTGTTGGCTGAGTTGGCACCGTCAGCAGTATAGAGTGAGTATAAGGTCCTAACACCGAGCCTTGAGGAACACCTGCCATGATTAGTCGTCGAGATGAAAGTTCTGCGCCAACTCGTACGCAGAAAGTCCGTCCCTCGAGATACGACCACAGCAACTTGATAAAGTGACGTGAGAATCCCTGGTCATATAATTTCATCAGGAGATCCAGAGTGCCAGACTGAATCAAAGGCTCGTGATAGGTCTAAAAGCACCAGGCCACAATATTCCTCGTAGTTGAATGCATGCGTCGCAGCCTCTGTAACTCTCATCAGCTGTTGGATGGTCGAGTGGCCACGACGGAAACCCTAGTTGGTGGTGGGGAATAATTCCGAATCGTTCGATGTGATTGTTTAGGCGCCTGAGCAGGAGACGCTCAAACACCTTGCTGACTGCTGGCAGCAAGCTGATAGGACGATAATTTTGTGGCAAGCTTGGGTCCTTCCCGCTCTTATGAACTGGAACCACCCTCCGCGTGTTTCCCACGACGTGGGTATGTCTTCGTCTGAATTATGGTGTTGAAAAGATTGGCAAGATAGTCTGCAGCTACCGGCGGAAGGTTCTTGAGGCACATATTTCCAATCTCATCAGGACCCGTGGCTTTATGTGGATGCAGTCTGGCTACACAGCTGAGTATCTCCTGAGGAGTAACAAGTTCTATTTCGTGCAATTCATCATCCCCTGCCTCAAGGAGAGCACTTAGACGACAGTTCACGATGGGCCACCTGTTTCGACGTCTCCTTGAGATGGTTGAAAATTCCTTTCGAAACAACATCCGCCAGGACATTTGCTTTGTCTGCAGAGCGGTAAATGACGCCACGCTCTCCTTGGAGAGATGGAAGTCTACTCCGTTTCTTGGTGAACCAACGGGTTTGCGACCAGAGTGTTCCATCTTCCGGACGTAACATCGAGAGGCGGGATTCCCACTCCCGGTTTTCGATGCTCCGATAGAGACACCTTCAGCTCTCGCTGGAGGCGATTTAACAACGTTCTGGTTGCCGGGTTTCTAGTGAGCCTCCACTCCTTGGCAATCCGGTTTTTGTGGCGGATCGCAGCAAGCAGGTGCGGTGGGAGATGTGAAGAAGAAGCAAGGTGAGTCTGCATTGGTGTCGTAGCTGTAGTTACATTTTTGACTGCGCTTTCGAAGAATTCTAAGGCGTCGTCAGTATTTCTTTCAAATGGGAACTCTTCCAGCGCCTCCGTTAACAACTCCCTATACTTTCTCCAGTCAGTCTTCCGAAAGTCGAAGGTAGGCCTGTCTGTCGGCTGCCAGGAACCCACGCCAACTTCCACTATAACAGGCAGATGATCGATGACATACTGTTCATTGGTAGATGCTGCGAAAATCCTGTAATGCCCTTAGAGATGAGAACATCAAGGATATCCGGTCTGCCTCTGCCCACTTGGATAGTGTGTAGGTTCTTCAGGTGCCCAAACACACATATTGTGTCTGTTGGACACACGCCGCAGAAGTTTACCTGCTTGATTGGTGATCCTGCAGTGCCAGTCTGTGTGCTTAGCATTGAAGTCACCTCCTATCAAAAGCTTACCACGGATGGATGCAAGCGATATAAATTCAGCCTCGGAGGAGATGCCGCCGTGGTGGACTGTAGGCTGAAATGACAGAGATACTACCATTAGCCGTGATCACCTCAATGCCGACTGCTTCGATGAGTTGTAGGGATGGAAGGGAAATTTCATGGTGTGGAATTCCTCTTTTCACGTAGATGGCGACGCCCCCTCCAGCCGTGAAGACGATCTCTTCTGTAACAGTTATAATTTGCAACCACGGCGCGCACTTCTGGCTTTAGGGTGTGTCTCGCTAACAAGACACATGTCCAATGTTTCCGCTCCTTAAGAAACTGCCGAAATTCCGGAAGTTGGGTACGGATTCCGTTAGCATTCCATACACAGAATGTGAGGTCATGGATGTGCGGCCCGTCTATCCATGGTGCGTGGAACAAGAGCATTCGTAGTTGCAAGGGCAGTCGTCACTGTTGTATTAATGCTCGTGGTCATCTGATCAATCCGTTGAGTTAGGCTGAGCAGCATGTTCAACATAGATTCCAACATGTTACACAGTCTTTCAAAGACTGCCGGTGCTGGATTGTTAGGCTGCTTGTTGCACTGAGTGGGTTTTTCCTTACCTGCGGCGTTTTCGCGGTTTTTCATCAGAGGTAACTGCTGCCTGCGTTGAGGGAGTAGGCGCCTTAGGAGTGATAGTTGGTAGTTCTAGTCGTTTTCCTCCCGCGGCTTCAGCGAAAGAGCGGCCATCAGTATGCGGCTGACTGGTTTGGGATTTCTCTTCTTCTTTTGTTTTTGTTGTAATTCGGTTTTTGTGGAAGACTTTTGCACGGCTTCTTGTTGGTTATCCATAGTACTCGACTGTTTCTTTTTATCCAGATTTTCTCGTGCTGTGATGAGGCCACGATGGCGGTCACGCGCCCTCTTGTAGGCACTGCAACCCTTGTAGCTGGCTACATGGTTACCTCCACAGTTGCTGCCATTTAGCGGAGTCACGTGACTTCGGCAATAGACAGTTGTTGGAGTCATGTTGACCTGCACATTTCACGCAGACTGCCTGCATTCTGCAATGTTGAGCCACATGGCCAAATAATTGGCAGTTGAAACATTGCGGTGGCCCAGTCGAGGATCGGAGCTTCTCTGTGGTGACTTTCAAATGGCAAATGGTTTCCACCTGGAATATTTGACGGTTGTGAGGCGTATCTGGAACCACAACAAGGAACAGTGGCATAGCGATGCTGGTGCCAGGGCGGCGCAACTGAGCCACTGTCTGTACGTCATAGCCCATGTCCATTAGTTCTTCTTTCAGTTCAGCAGTTGGAAAACGTTCGTGGTATCCCGCGAAATACCACCTTCAGCATTTTCACAGCACCGGTGGAAATGTAAAGTATGGCGTCTTTTTTCTCGTCAAGGAGATTCATCACCGTGGTGAAGTCTTCTACCGTCGTAAAGGTGAATTTGATCTTGTCTCCTCCTGCCGTCTTGGCAGTGAAAGGATCCTTCGCGATGTTTTTCACCCAGTCGTGAAGCTTCTTGTAGCTTTCCTCAAACTGTACGACAATGGGTGGAATGTGAGAACTTTTCACTCTAGTTGGTGTCTCATCTTGCAATGGTTGGAAGGGATTACTCACTTCCATCCTTTCTGGATCGAGTGAAGGAGGAGGTTTCACTGTGCGACGTGGAATCACGAACCCTTCACTGTGAGGCTGGTCAGCTGCATGTCTTGGACTGCTAGTTGTCTTCAAGTCATGGTAAGTACTAGCAGTCTTGACGTTGGTGGGCCCACAACTGCCATCCTTCGTTGCAGGTGAAACTCCCTTCTTATTTTTCTTATTGGCTTTCTTGTCCATGTTTGACAAGGATATTTTGCGACACTGGTACCCTGAGCTTGGAATAGGTACGTAATTCAGCACGTGGTTGCTTCGTTATTCCCGATAGGAGTGGCGAAGTGCATCTCTTCATTGAACCACGTGAATCGTGCCGGCTATCGTTAACGTGTTCGTTATCGAAATGGTATGGCGACTGCATTGTCGTGTTAGTCAAATCACGTTGTGTCTCGATGCCCGTTAAGCATTGGTTCATCTCCGAATATGTAATTTCTACTGCCGGTGAAGCCGAGGACGATGAAGTACTTGGCCCGCCTGACGAGGCAATATTGCAAGTGCTTTCCTCTTCATACATCCTTCTTTAACTTCAGGCAAACATTCATGACCGAAGGAAATAGACACACGCGAAAATAGGAAGAAGAAAGAAAGACTTGTTCACAGCGAACAAGATAACTTCAACGAGAAAATAAAACGAAAAATTAAGATAACTAAACACAACAAAAAAATAATACGCAATAAATACACAGTCTGTACACTGAGTTACACTATTTCTCTCATTAAATCGAGAAAAAACCGTGTAAATGAACGTTTTATAGAGCAGCGAAACGCGATCGTGTTGCTACGTAAACAACCAGAGATGGTATTATTGTTTATACCGATCGTGAACGTTGTCTTTAAATTTTGTCTCTGATATTAGTGTGTTTTCGGCAATTCGGTGTTTATTATTTGTGGTCATTGTATCTTGTTCAATATGATTTCGTTTACGTGATTTTGATTAGTTTGTACTTTGTAGTAGTTTGCATTCCATTATTGCCTCAGAAGCTGGGGCTGTATCGTCGTGATTGTATTGGCTGTGTAATAGCAATTCAAGATTTTGGGACGATAATAAGTTTTAGTTTGAGGTTAGTGAGTATCGTCTTGAATGTCACTAGTGAAAAAGAGATGTCAGTAGGCCTACATGTGAAAAGGTAGGTTTTTACCAGTTTTGGTGAGCATTCTTATTGCTTATAATTTTTGTATTATCATGTTGAAACCCTCTATCCAAAAAACAGTTAGCATAGAGAAGAAAAAGTACGTGTTGGTAGTAGCAGTTGTACAAGTTATCAAGAAAATCTGTATCTTTGGATGTCATAGTGAAATTTTATTGCACATTTGACCTGAAATGCAACCAGGTAATAGCGCAATCACTGGGACTCTTCAAGGAATTGTAGTTTTCGTTTGGAAACTGTACCACACGTTCATTGGGTGATATTATTTAGCTAATATATGTTGTTATTAGAACTGTAAAATATATCCATCCCAACAAACTTCACTCGTAACGTAAGGCGGCGGATGAGTGGGAGAAAGCATATAACCATATATAATGATAACGCTATCGTCGCTTCGACTATATTATTTATTAATTTATTACTATTAAACCCATGAAGGGAACTGTACCAGTTGCTGGCAGGTACCGAAAGTGATGCAGTTCCCCCCATGAAGATAGTGTATAATGCACAAACTCCACACATAATGGAAAAAAATATCTGCTGTAACAGTAGGCCTACACAATTTAAGCGATGAGAGGACGCCGTTTATCATATGTGACATCCAGCGATAATAATCTTACATGCAATAAAATGCATCAATGACCAACAATGATGAAAACCAAACCAACTTTATTACAAAAACAAAATTTATAGTCCATTAAGCTACAAAAGGAAGTGTCTATGTCCACTTTGGCCCAGGCTGCATCCAACCTATCCACAGGCACTGCTAATGATTCTGCTTGAAGATCATGATAAATGTTTAATAAATCCAAAATTCTAGCGAATTGTGCTTCAACAACAACCAAACACCATTTTGGTACAGGCTGCATTTCGACTATAAAAACTAAATTCCTTCGACTTATTGCTGAAACAAGCATATTGCTGCACTTTCAACCAAGCATAAGCTAATTTGATAAATGTCGTAGAATATTAACATCTTGGGCAACAGCGCAATCACTGGGACCCATCAAGGAATTGTAGTTTTGGTCTGAAAACTGTTGCACATGTTCGTTTGATGATACTATTTAATATATGTTGCTCTTAAGAGGTGTAAAATGTATAAGTGAATCTGGAATTGGAACGGTATCTTATGTCTGATATTGGCTCTGGCATGGGCTTGGCACCTGTAAATGCTATTGAAAGGTGTGGTTATACTAGGCATGGCCTACATCTCAATAGTAGAGGGTAGGGGGTCCTTTCAGATCTCGTAGCAAAACAATTAATTGGGGCCACAAATTCACATGAAAAGATTCCTGTTGTTAATGGTGTTAGGGCAGCTCCTTTTTTTAGATTAGGATCATGTATTAGGCAGAGAGTTTTAAAAGAAATTAGGTTAAACAATAATGAGTTTTCAGATACCAAAATTAAAAATTGTGTAGGGATTAATTTATTACATCAGAATATCAGAGGGTTAACAAAAAAAAATGGATGAATGGCTGGTACACATAAATGAATTAAATGATATCAATAGAATTGATGTTTTATGCTTGTCTGAACACCACATAACTACAGGAATAGGTAGGCCTATGTCAAATGTAACTGACTTTAATTTAGCTTCTCATTATTGTAGAACGGAACTGGAGAAAGGAGGAGTTGTTACTTGTGTTAGAAATGGTTATAGTTTTGAGGATATAAGTATTAGCAAGTATTGTGTTGATCAACATTTTGAAGCTTGTGCTACACGGCTAAATTTCAATAATGGAATTTTCATAATAGTAACAGTATACAGAGCACCATCGAGAAACTTTTCTATTTTTATGAACCTGTTTGAACTCTTATTAACATTTTTAAGCAGAAAAGAAGTCGACATAGTCGTATGTGGTGATTTTAATGTAGATTTTCTAAATAACATGCCCTGTAAAGTTATGTTAGAATCATTAGTCAGTTCATTCAATTTAACTCAGGTAGTTAATTTTCCAACTAGAATAATGAATAATAGTCACTCAGCTATACACAATGTTTTCCTAGATACCTCAAAATTCAGTTATACCATCAAGCCATCCATCAATGGACTTTTGGATCACTATGCCCAGTTATTAACCATCAACACTTCAATAGGAACTAGCACTAAGAGTAATGTCTTTAAACTTCAGCGTGTAATAAATGATGAGTCAGTTACTTGTTTTAGAAAGTGCCTGAATACCACAAACTGGGAACAGGTTTACAGTGCTCAAGGTATGGATGAAAAATAAAATATTTTTAGTAACATTGTATTAAATTGCTTTGAAAGTTGCTTCCCCTAGAAAAAGTGTCGTGCTTCTCAAAAAGTACAAAAGCCTTGGATAACTATTGGCATTAGAACATCATGCATTAATAAATGGTAGTTGTATATTGCCTCTAGGAACAGTGAGAATGCTAATATTATACAGTACAAAGAGTATTGCAAAATACTGAAAAAGGTTTTTAAAGAATCTAAAAGTATGTACTACAAACATAAAATTCATGATTCTGAAAATACAATTAAAACAATATGGGACATTGTAAAAAAGGAAACAGGAAAGAGTAATTAAACAAGTAATGATATTTTTGTCAAAGAAAATTCAGTATAATCTAATTTTTCAATTGCTGATAATTTTAATAAACATTTTTTATCTGTTGCTGATAAGTTGACTGCTAATAGCTCAGTGACACACAGTATGGATTTTGTCAAAAATGCTTCCAAGAAAAATTCAACTCTATGTCTGTAAAATTAGAAAAATTATCAAATCCCTTAAGAGCAAATACTCAAGTGGATATGATGGGATTTCCAGCAGATTAATTAAATTGTGCTCCACAGAATTAAGTAATATACTAAGTTATCTATTTAATATATCTTTACTTCAGGGTACTTTTCCAGAAAGGCTTAAGTATGCTGTAGTTAAACCACCCTATAAAAAGGGAGATACGGCAGCCGTATCGAATTACTGACCAATTTCATTACTAACAGCCTTCTACAAAGTTTTTGAGAAATCAATGTACAATAGAGTTTATGAACACCTTAAAAATAATAATATTCTAACTAAATCACAATTTGTTTTTCAAAAGGGTCATTCAACAGAACAAGCTATATTTGCATTCACTGACAATATTTTAGAAGGAATAAATGATAAATTAATTCCTGTGGGAATATTTTGTGACTTATCTAAAGCATTTGACTGTGTAGATCATGAAATTCTGATACAGAAACTAAAGTATTACGGTATAGATGGCATTGTTAACAAAATGGCTTAATTCTTACCTTCTAAATAGAAAACAAAGTGTCAATGGAGAATTTTAATGCAGCCTTAAGAGGTCCACTGTTTTCTGAGTGGAAATTAATCAGTTTTGGAGTACCTCAGGGTTCTATATTGGGGCCAATATTGTTTCTAATATATGTAAATGATCTACCCTGCGTTTCATCTTAAAACTCAAAATTTGTCCAATTTGCAGATGACACAAACATAGGAATTAAAAACACTCCAGATTTATCTACAGAATATATTTCAAATTATGTCTTTGAACTGATTAATAAATATTTGTCTCTAAACTTTGATAAAACTCAGTACATCACACAGATTAACACCAGATATAGACATAAAATTTGCAGGCCAGTCCATTCAAGAGGTAGAGAGTGTGAAATTTCTAGGTTTGTATATTGATCATAATTTAAATTGGAAAGTACATGTTTCTGACTCACTAAAGTTGTTGGGTGCAGCCACGTTTACAATTCGTACAATTTCAGCTAAAGGTAATCTCTGTATGAGGCAGCTAGTTTATTTTGCTTAATTCACTTCTTATTTTCATGGAATAATGTTCTGGGGCAATTCTACCCATAGAGACAAAGTGTTCAGATCCCAAAAGTGTTTAATAAGAATTATGTGTGTGGTTAGCAATAGAACTTCATGTAGAGAGCAGTTCAAGAAGTTAGGGATTTTAACATTAGCGTCTGAGTATATATACACATTAATGTCCTTTGTAGTCACAAATCATACTTGTTTGAAACAAATAGTAAAATACACAATTATGGCACTAGAAGTAAAAATGTTCTTCACAAGAATTACAAGTCATTGTCATTTGTTTAAAATGGGGTCCGATATTCAGGGATACATATCTTCAATAAGCTCCCAATACATATTAAATGTCTAGCAAATGATAAAATTAAATTCAGGAAAAAATTGAAAGTATTTTTAATTGACAAATCCTACTCTGTCGAAGAATTTATTTCTAAGGTATCTAAAAAATAACTGCCAGTAGCTTGTGTAAATTTAGTTTACATAATTAATTTACCATGACTGTTCATCTCCTGGTGTATGTATTTAGTTTATTACGCAATTGTTTACGGTACCATGTATGCTATGACTGTACATCTTGTGGTGTATGTATTATTTTGTTATGGATTTTTTAAAAAAATGTATCATGTTTGCTATGACTGTACATCTTCTGGTGTATGTGTTATTTTGTTATGGCATTGTTTAATGTACCATGTATGCTATGACTACATCTGCTGGTGTATTTATTATTTTGTTATGCAACCGTTTATCTGTAAATTAACAACTTTCCACATCCCAAAAGGCCAGTCTCTTATATTGGGATCAATGGAAAATGAATGTATTGTATTGTATTGTAGACACCTCACAAACTTCACTCGAAAAGTGCCATAACGCTATACCGTGAGCGACTGGGAGAAGCCTTATAGTGAAGTATAATGACCATGTACACGTTCTTTGAATGATATTATATGGGTATGTGTTGCTATAAAAGTATAAATATGGAAAAGATTACATCCTAAAAAAAAAAAAACTATGAACCGTAATCGAACGTTAGTTGCCTCATTTATGCACACATACGCGAAGTTCAACGATAATTGGTATTAGATATTATTTCCGCATGTTATGTCCAAGATGTGGCTCTAGCGCAATCACTGGGACTTGTCAAGGAATTGTCGATTTGGTGTGAAAACTGTTGCACACATTCGTTTGATGATACTATTTGATATATGTTGCTTTTAGAGCTGTAAAATATATACATACCTCACGAGCATCATCCAAAAGGCGCAGTAATACTATAGGTACTGTGAGCGACGGGTGGAAGCCTTATAGCAACATTTAATGATCATGCACACGTTATTTGAACTATATTATTTTGGAATATGTTGCTATTAAAAGTATGAATTTGGAACAAATTACACACACACACACAGAAACTGCCAAAACTTTGAACCGTAAGCGAACAGTAGACACCTCATTTATGAAAACATATATGACGTCCAAGGATAATAAGCATATCTGCAATTTATGTCCAAGATTTATTCTACGGCATTTATCAAAGTAGGTTGCAGCAATATTAATGTTTAGGTTGAATGAGCAGCAATATCCTGTTTAGCATTAGCTCAAAGGAATCTAGTTTTTATAGTTGAAATGCGGCCTGTGCCAAAATGGTGTTTTGTTCATGTTGTTAAAGCATAATTCGCTAGAAATTTGGATTTATTAAACATTTAAGGTATCATGATTTTCGAGCAGAATCGTTATCGGCGCCAGTGGATAGGTTGGAATGTAGCCTGAACCAGAATGGACATAGGTGCTTCATGTTGTAGCTTAATTGACTAAAAAGTTTGTTTTTATTATAAAATTAAGCTGGTTTGATTTTCATAGTTTTTGGTTACTGATGCATTTTGTTGCAAGCTAGCAGTATCGCTGGTGGTTGCATATAATAAGTGGCGCCCTCACATAACTTGGTGTGTAATGTTACAGCAATTTCTTTTTTTGTGTGTGTGTGTGCATTATATACAATCTTGATTGGTGTAATAGAAACTATATTCCTAAATAATATAGTTGAAGGAACATTTACGTTACCATTATGTATCACTATATGCCTTCTCCCAGTAGCTCGCTGTGTAACGTTATGACATTTTTTAAGTGAAGTTTGTGAGGTATGTATTATATTTTACAGCTCCAAGAGCAACAAATATTAAATAGTATCGCAAAACAAACGTGCAACATTTTTCAGACCATAACAACAATTCCTTGATGAGTCGCAATGATTGTGCAACAGCTGAAAGGTGTACCCGAAAGCCATAAAATATGTAACAAAGGTGTAATCCACGCCAAAACATACAGTCACACACATTACTGACTTTGTGTTATTACCTGTGATTTAATTATAGTGAGAATTGGTGTGGCTGTTGTCTTTTTCATTCAAAATCCACTAAGCACCATGGAATAGTAGTAGACATTCTGATCGAGGCTGCTATTCAACCTAACCACAACACTGTTACGCACATTAATGAATCAGTTGCAATAGATGCCTCGAGCCCCTGTGACATCATTACAGGCGCATTCCCATGGCACATCCCTCAGCGTGTGTTAGGGGATGCCTTTCATCTTTGACGCATATGCTAGCAGGTACGGCACGCCTCGACCCACTGCCAGGCGGTAAAAGATGAAAGGCGCATAATACAATACCACGTGCCGTGGGAATGGGCCTTAAGAATTTGGCATGGCAGGCACCTTATTCACTAAAAAGCCACTATACACCATGGAATATTAGTCATAATTCTGCTCCAGGCTGCATTACAACCTAACCACACCCTCCACAAATACTGCTCCTTGAAAATCAACATGCGTACCGCAGGAGAAAGAGCACATTCACAATAATGATGGCCGCTACACATTGGCTAATGCAGCATGTATCCTGATGATTTGCATTGTATTACTTCTGTTCTACCTGTTTTATTGGCTTCTTGTGCACTTTTTCTTTAATAGTAATGCCTAAGGAATTTGTTAATCAAATTTTAATCCTGAAATAAGTTTTTTCTACTGGCTGTAATTTTCACTGCAGCAGCCTCTTGATTTGTAGGAAGAGATGGAAGTTGCCAAATACAAAATCATTGCTGGGAGGAATTATTGAAAACTTTCCATCATAGCTGCTGAATCTTTAAAAGAGCGCAAATGGTAATATCCAGCCACATTTTTTCATGAATGAGAACATTTCCAGTCAGTATAAGATGTTGCTGATTTTAAATTACTTACCCAAGTTTTGAAAGTACATATCTACTACAATTTTTGTACCTGGCTCCATAAAATTGACTGAAAGAACACCTTTCTGTTCTTAACCATTCACTTATACAAGATCTGGCTATCTTGCAGGATATGTCCAGACTATTTTTACATCAGCCATTCTGAACTGTACTCCTGAGACATGGTGACTAGCAGCAGCCTATATGATTTTTGAAACATCAGAGACTGGCGATAATGTGTTGGCGATGAAAGATGAAGAAAACCAAAAACTGAATCTACATGTGTCTGGAATGCAACCTAGACCACAGAAAAACGCAACCATAGTACAAGATATTGTAACAGCTGTATTTGCATGTCACTGTTATTGTGGTCCAGGCTGCATTAGAACATAAATGGGAAAAACTGTGTTTCAATTATTCCTTTGGTCATTGCCTAGATAGCAAAAAAAAAAAAAAAACAAAAAAAACACAACAGTATTTTCTCTGGAGTGCAGTCCAGAATAGCCGGCATAAAAATGGAACAGATGCATTCTGCAAGATAGTCCAAGAGCTTATCTCAGGTTGATTCCAGATCACGATACAACTACCACCACTTTCTGCCACAATGACAACATGATATTTATTATGTCACTCTGTTGCTGTGTATGAATAAGAAAAGAAAGGGAAATTAACCCACCACATACCAAAGTGGACGGATGCAATGAGAGGGAACACTTATGCTGACAAACAACTACACAATATTTTGGCATCTGCCTTGTTCACAAGTAGAAAAACGGGCCATTAGGCTCGGAACGTGTGTAGGCAACGAACGTTACCTAATGAATAACCGAGTAGTGGGGGAGGGTGGGGGAATGGCTAAGGAGTAGACTATCAATATCGGTATGCAATGTCTGAGATAATACAGAGTGTTTCAAAAAGAATATACGTATTTCGAATGCATATATTTATTAAACTGTAAGACATACGAATATGAAACTTTACACACATATTTACGAACCTCTTAAGTTCAGATTACAGATGTTCAATATGTCCTCCATCAGCCACACGAACAATATCACATCGATACTCAATTTCCTCCCATACTCGGGCAAGCATGTCCTTCGTCACTGATGTTACGGCAGTATGGATCCGGTTCCTCAAGTCCTCAAGGTTCTGTGGGGGTGGTGGTACATAAACATTGTCTTTAATGAAACCCCACAGGAAGAAGTCACAGGGTGTCAAATCCGGTGACCGTGGAGCCCAGCTGATGCATGCTAAGTCGCCAGCTCCTTGACGACCAATCCAACGGTTCGGCAGAGTTTCATTCAGATATTCATGCACTTGGCGACTCCAGTGAGGGGGTGCCCCGTGTTGTTGAAAAATGAAGTTGTCTTCGTGCAGGCTCAGAAACAAGCAGTTTTGTAACATAGCGAGATACTGCTGACCGTTAACCGTGTTTCCATCAAAGAAGAATGGGCCGTAAACAGATGATCGGGATATCGCACAAAACACATTGACTTTAGGCGAATCTCATACATGTTCAATGACTGCATGTGGGTTCTGTAGACCCCAAATTCGAACATTGTGTTTGTTTACCTGACCACTAACATGGAAAGTCGCTTCATCACTGAAAATGATGCATTGTGCGAAAGTGTTATCATTGTGAATAGCATCATTAATCTCGTTACAAAATGCCACACGTTTCCGTTTGTCATCAGGATGCAGAGCTTGTAAAAACTGTAACTTGTACGGCTTCATAACCAACCGACGTCTCAAAACACGCCAAATTGTTGTTGTAGGTAGTTGTAACTCCCGACTGGCACGACGAGTTGATTTTGAAGGACTACGTTGGAAAGCAGTTTGAATTCGTGCAACGTGCCGCAGAAACATGAGGGCGGCCAGGACTCTTTCCTTTACATACACATCCGGTATCTACAAACTGTCGATACCATCTACCTATGTTCCACCCATTCGGAGGATGCATTTGGTACCTCAACCTGAAACGTCTTTGCACTGTAATAACGGAATTGCACTTCGCAAACTCAATAACACAAAATGATTTCTTAACTTTATCCATAACAAAATGGATTAGTGAAAGTCTGCAACTGTTTCAAATTGAGGGTAAACAAATGAAAATCTGCGACACAGTTACTTTTGTTGCTTTAATTTATTTTGTGCATGACGCGTTTCGGGAATTTATTCCCATTTTCAAACGCACTATAAGTAGGTTTACATGTTTTTAGTTATAGAAATATGAGGAGTCGTTGTGTTTGTTTCTGCTGGACGTTTGTACAGTTTTCATGTGATTTCTGGAAAAGAATTTTGGGATGCTGTACTATGGTATAAAGACTATGTAATAAAACATGAATGAAAACATTTTTCTTATCACTTACGTTTTTGAAGGTTTCTGACGAAAATGGCAACACAGAAACACACACAAATGCATCCTTAAATTACACAAACGTTATGGATGATGAACACAGATTGAAAGTTTGTGTATTGTACACAAGGCAAAGATGATTTAAAGAATTAACATTTATACAATTCGAAGATGATATGCTTGAAGCCTAGACATAATAAAGGATATTATTATTACATAAAAAGTTTTTTATATGATTTAGAAATGTGCTTAATATTAATAATTACATAAGAGTTAGGATTTAGCGGATGATACATAATTTATAATAAGGCGTCAAAACATTTAAAAAAGGTTACAGATTCACTATCTAACTTTTCATTTAATATTGTATCCTTAGATGATTTATGATTTAAATAAATTTCGAATTCTTCCATTAAGTCCATATGGTGGCTTTTATTTATGTGGTGGAGTACCTTCAAATCTTTGTTAATGTCATTGAAGGGGTGGCTGGTGTTGTGTATATGTGTGGCTATTGCTGATTTTGTGTGTTGTCCCTTTTTGAAGGCATTGATGTGCTCTAAGTATCTTGTATGGAAATTTCTGCCAGTTTGACCTATATAGAATTTTGAGCATTGGTTACATGTTATTTTGTAAATGCCTGATTCTAGCATTGGGTCTGCGTTAGTGTTAATATTGTGTCTTAATTTTTGTTGTAATTTGTTTTTGGTTCTGAAACCTATTTTAATTTTGTGTGATTTAAGCACATTAGCAATTGTTTGGGATATTTTGCCTACATAAGGGATGCTGGAAACAAATTTTTCTGGTTGTTTTGCATCTTTAATGAAATTGGTATTCTTATTTTTGTTTATTTTCATTTCAATTTTGTCTATCATCTGGCTGGGGTATTGATTAGCTACAGCAATTTGTTTTATTATATCAAGCTCGTAATCATGGTTGGCTTTGTTTAAGGGGATATGATTGGCCCTGTGCACCATGGACCTGTAGGCTGCCTGTTTATGTGCATTGGGGTGGCAAGATGCTGATGGTATGGTGCAATCAGTCATTGTATTTTTTCTATAGATAGTGAAGTTGTGTTTATTGTTGAAGTTTGAGATGCATAGGTCCAGGAAATTTATACTTTTTTCTTTTTCAAATTCTGCTGTGAATTTTATTTTTGGGTGTATGTTATTGAATATATTGAGAATATCTTCTATATCATTTGTGTTACCATGGATAAGCATTAGTGTGTCATCTACGTAACGTTTATAATATATGATCTTTTTGATACATGGGTCAGGGTTGCTTAGAATTTTTTGTTCAATGTGGTTGATGTAGATGTCAGCTATTGTGCCAGAGATACTGGAGCCCATTGCAAGGCCATCAGGTTGCTGGAAGATTTTGTTATTGAAAGTGAAATACTCTTATGTAATTATTAATATTAAGCACATTTCTAAATCATATAAAAAACTCTTTTATGTAATAATAATATCCTTTATTATGTCTAGGCTTCAAGCATATCATCTTCGAATTGTATAAATGTTAATTCTTTAAATCATCTTTGCCTTGTGTACAATACACAAACTTTCAATCTGTGTTCATCATCCATAACGTTTGTGTAATTTAAGGATGCATTTGTGTGTGTTTCTGTGTTGCCATTTTCGTCAGAAACCTTCAAAAACGTAAGTGATAAGAAAAATGTTTTCATTCATGTTTTATTACATAGTCTTTATACCATAGTACAGCATCCCAAAATTCTTTTCCAGAAATCACATGAAAACTGTACAAACGTCCAGCAGAAACAAACACAACGACTCCTCATATTTCTATAACTAAAAACATGTAAACCTACTTATAGTGCGTTTGAAAATGGGAATAAATTCCCGAAACGTGTCATGCACAAAATAAATTAAAGCAACAAAAGTAACTGTGTCGCAGATTTTCATTTGTTTACCCTCAATTTGAAACAGTTGCAGACTTTCACTAATCCATTTTGTTATGGATAAAGTTAAGATATTAGTGCCAAGCCAGGCAATGAAAGTGATTTATAGATACAAAAAACACTAAACTGAAAATCTTCAAAACTATCGCACATTTGAAATTCAACAAACAATGTAGGAGCTTGGAACTGTCCCCGAACTACATCAAAGTCAAAACAGGAGGAAATAGTCATGCAGCCAACTTTACCAAACAAAAAGCTGAAAAACTATGGCTTAATACGGAAATTAGGCAACTGCACAAGAAGAAAGACATCCTAAATAGACAACTACTGAGTTTACATCTAGAAATAGCTAACAGCATACAAGCCACAACCTGGGATTTCATCTGGAACCACATCCATGATATTATTTGTAAGGAGTACCTAAAAATCACTAACACTCACAACAAAAAACTACACACACTAAAATCAAAACAAATACAAGATAAAACAAAAAATAATGATAACAAACCCTCACACACTTTCTTTAATAGAGTTATAAATACTACAGATATTAATTTCAATAATAAAGAAACTGCATTGCTGAACATGGGGATGAAATACAACTTAAAGCAAGACCTCAACACTAACTCACTTAAAGAATTAATAGTTAACACAAAAAATGCTGTTGATATTGCTAAAGTAGAAAACAATACTAAAATTGCAATAGGGCACAAAATCAATAAGCTACTTGAAGAGAATTGGAAAAACAGAAACACAAACCCAAAAACACACTCAATGACCAAAATACAATGCACAGCATCAACAGAAAACTCAAAAATAATGAAGCTATAATAACCAAGCAGATAAAGGTAATACAATTGTAATAATGAAAGAAAATGAATACATAGAGAAAACACTAAAAATTTTTCAATGAAAACAACATAAAGCAGATACAGAAAGACCCCACAAAACAATTCCATAACAAAATCAAAGAGCAGTTAAAAAGAACCTATTTCCTATTAACAGAGACTGAAAAGAAATCCCTCCTCTGCATGAACCCCAAAGCCCCCCGACTACGAGCACAGCCTAAAATGCATAAAGAAGGGAACCCAATTAGACCAATAGTCAATTCAATGAACAGCCCTGCATACAGACTAACAAAAAAGCTAGATGATTTATTGAAAAAAATTTTCACATTTGAAACTGTACATTCAATCAAAAACAGCTCTGAACTGGTTAATACACTTAAAGACACAAATATCCCAATACGGGCTCAGCTTGCTTCCTTTGACATAACTAACCTGTATACCAATGTCCCCATACAGGAAGCCCTAGAAGTTATAAGAAATAATTTAATAATTCACAAGAAATGCTCACAAACAGAAATGGTTGAACTCATTGATTTGCTCCAGTTAGTTCTAAACTACAACTATTTCACTTTCAATAACAAAATCTTCCAGCAACCTGATGGCCTTGCAATGGGCTCCAGTATCTCTGGCACAATAGCTGACATCTACATCAACCACATTGAACAAAAAATTCTAAGCAACCCTGACCCATGTATCAAAAAGATCATATATTATAAACGTTACGTAGATGACACACTAATGCTTATCCATGGTAACACAAATGATATAGAAGATATTCTCAATATATTCAATAACATACACCCAAAAATAAAATTCACAGCAGAATTTGAAAAAGAAAAAAGTATAAATTTCCTGGACCTATGCATCTCAAACTTCAACAATAAACACAACTTCACTATCTATAGAAAAAATACAATGACTGATTGCACCATACCATCAGCATCTTGCCACCCCAATGCACATAAACAGGCAGCCTACAGGTCCATGGTGCACAGGGCCAATCATATCCCCTTAAACAAAGCCAACCATGATTACGAGCTTGATATAATAAAACAAATTGCTGTAGCTAATCAATACCCCAGCCAGATGATAGACAAAATTGAAATGAAAATAAACAAAAATAAGAATACCAATTTCATTAAAGATGCAAAACAACCAGAAAAATTTGTTTCCAGCATCCCTTATGTAGGCAAAATATCCCAAACAATTGCTAATGTGCTTAAATCACACAAAATTAAAATAGGTTTCAGAACCAAAAACAAATTACAACAAAAATTAAGACACAATATTAACACTAACGCAGACCCAATGCTAGAATCAGGCATTTACAAAATAACATGTAACCAATGCTCAAAATTCTATATAGGTCAAACTGGCAGAAATTTCCATACAAGATACTTAGAGCACATCAATGCCTTCAAAAAGGGACAACACACAAAATCAGCAATAGCCACACATATACACAACACCAGCCACCCCTTCAATGACATTAACAAAGATTTGAAGGTACTCCACCACATAAATAAAAGCCACCATATGGACTTAATGGAAGAATTCGAAATTTATTTAAATCATAAATCATCTAAGGATACAATATTAAATGAAAAGTTAGATAGTGAATCTGTAACCTTTTTTAAATGTTTTGACGCCTTATTATAAATTATGTATCATCCGCTAAATCCTAACTCTTATGTAATTATTAATATTAAGCACATTTCTAAATCATATAAAAAACTCTTTTATGTAATAATAATATCCTTTATTATGTCTAGGCTTCAAGCATATCATCTTCGAATTGTATAAATGTTAATTCTTTAAATCATCTTTGCCTTGTGTACAATACACAAACTTTCAATCTGTGTTCATCATCCATAACGTTTGTGTAATTTAAGGATGCATTTGTGTGTGTTTCTGTGTTGCCATTTTCGTCAGAAACCTTCAAAAACGTAAGTGATAAGAAAAATGTTTTCATTCATGTTTTATTACATAGTCTTTATACCATAGTACAGCATCCCAAAATTCTTTTCCAGAAATCACATGAAAACTGTACAAACGTCCAGCAGAAACAAACACAACGACTCCTCATATTTCTATAACTAAAAACATGTAAACCTACTTATAGTGCGTTTGAAAATGGGAATAAATTCCCGAAACGCGTCATGCACAAAATAAATTAAAGCAACAAAAGTAACTGTGTCACAGATTTTCATTTGTTTACCCTCAAAATGATTTCTGCTGTGGAGTAGCCATTTTAAACATATGACGGTTACCAAGAATAACACAAGACGACTGACATCTAGCGGCTGTTAAATAAACTAGACTATGTATTCGTTTCTCCAATAGCCGAGCCGGGGCGCAGCGAACGATAGTTTGGACAAAAGAATACTTTGTAATATGTATATTCTTTTTGAAACGCCCTTTATATTGCAGGCGATGGTAAAATTAGCATATGTAGTAAGGGTACGGTATAAACACGGGAAAAAAGAAAAAGGTAGTGATGGGTTAATTGGATTTTAACGGTGGTTAAGTCCAAATGGGTATCTCGTATCCAGGATATTCTGGTACGCTAGTTCCCATTTCCGGAGTTCTGCTGCAGTGGTGCTGTCAGGGAAAACTCTGGCTGCTCTCACAGTAAAACAGTCGTTGAGGTTGTTGGAATCATGGCTATTGGCATGTTCAGGTACTGGAAGGTACAGGTTGCAGGTGTGGACTGTTTGTCTGTGGCCATTCATTCTAACAGAGAGTTGCTGTGTGGTGAGGCCTATGTAAGAACTGATGCAATAGCGGCAAGTTAGTTGGTATATAAGATGAGTGGTTGAACAGGTGGCATGTCCAATAATGGGGAAAGTTTCCCCTGTGGTGGGATTGGAATATTCAGTGGTGGGTGGAAGCATGCTGCAGGTTTTACAGCGGGGTCTATTGCAATGATAAGATCCATATGGTGCTTTCGGAGAGTCTAACAGAGGGTATTTGTGGACTAAGATGTTCTTAAGATTGGGTGGTCTGCTAAAACATGCACGAGAACCTACAGCATGCTTCCACCCACCACTACATATTCCAATCCCACCACAGGGGAAACTTTCCCCATAATTGAACATGCCACCTGTTCAACCACTCATCTTATATACCAACTAATTTGCCGCTATTGCACCAGTTCTTACATAGGCCTCACCACACAGCGACTCTCTGTTAGAATGAATGGCCACAGACAAACAGTCCACACCTGCAACCTGTACCTTCCAGTACCTGAACATGCCAATAGCCATGATTCCAACAACCTCAACGACTGTTTTACTGTGAGAGCAGCCAGAGTTTTCCCTGACAGCACCACTGCAGCAGAACTCCGGAGATGGGAACTAGCATACCAGAATATCCTGGATACGAGACACCCATTTGGACTTAACCACCGTTAAAATCCAATTAACCCATCACTACCTTTTTCTTTTTTCCCGTGTTTGTACCGTACCCTTACTACATATGCTCATTTTACCATCACCTGCGATATATTATCTCAGACATTGCATACCGATATCGATAGTCTACTCCTTAGCCGTTCCCCCACCCTCCCCCACTACTCGGTTAGTCATTAGGCAACGTTCGTTGTCTACACACGTTCCGAGCCTAATGGCCCGTTTTTCTACTTGTGAACAAGGCAGATGCCGAAATATTGTGTAGTTGTTTCTCAGCATAAGTGTTCTCTCTCATCGCATCCGTCCACTTTGGTATGTGGTGGGTTGATTTCCCTTTCTTTTCTTATTTGTATCACCTAGAAACCGCTTCCATTTTCCTTAGCTGCATCGTTGCTGTGTATGATGCATACATTGAACAGGCTGCTAAAATTGTTACTGGTAGGTTCTGCACAGAAAAGTTTTTTTCCCGGGAGGAGAAAAAATACAATATTTCTATAAATTTATATGACGGTAATTAAAGTTTCTACAGTTCTGGTATTGATATCTAGAATTAAAACATTTTGTATAATTCTATATCTAGATACCCAATATTATACGCATAGCTACAATTATACAACATTTTCACTGCTATCTCCGCTGTATTCACCAGGTGAAATGGTATGTTGAAGTTGCTACTGCGATAATACATACCCGGCTGTAAATGTCTCACAATTATGGCTCATATAAATACCCAGCGGTCACATCTGAGGACTGCTATGGAAACTGCTCTCTTGTTGGCTGCCTGTTAGCTAGGCTTCATATGTGGTCTGCTACAGTCAACTGTGTCTCCGCTCTATTCTGGTGTGCAAGTCTGTTGCACTGCTATTGCAGATCTTAGATGAAGGGCATCCATGCTTCACTAAAAAAAACCCATCTTGGTTGATGTTGCTGATACTCAGTTTAATCTTCAATGATTCTCTAATTATAGTGACCCAGAAATATGCAATCTGAGCCAATACTTCAGTCTTGTTGAAGTTTATACTGTTGAAATTTTCCGCAGCATGTTCGGCTAATGCGGACTCGTCTAGCTGTAGCAAGTGCAGATGTCGCTGGTGCTCGATGTGGCATTCCTGTGTGGTTCTGATTGTTTGGCCAATATATATTTTGCCACATTCGCATGGGATTTAATAAACTTCTGGAACTTGAAGGCTGAGGTTGTCACCGAGCGTGGTGAGTGAGCGGTTAATGTTCGGGCCTTGCATTCGGGAGGACGCTGGTTCGAATCCCCGTCCGGGCATCCAGATTTGGGTTTTCCATGGTTTCCCCAAATCATTCCAGGCAAATACCGGGATGCTTCCTTCGAAAAGACCTTGGCCGAATTCCTTCCTGTTCCTTGCCCCCCCCCCTCCCATCTCTCCCCTAATGACCTCGACATTGATGAGGCGTAAAGCCATAAGTAAAAAAAAAACAAAAACAAAACTGAGGTTGTCCTTCACTGTGTGCATCATATCCAGTATCTTTTTTGGTAGTAGAAAGATATTCCTTATGCTATGCTGTGCAAACTTCTTACTATCTTCCCAGAAGTATTTGAAGCATAGGGTAGCATTGCAAGGGATTTTAACAGTTCTTCTTGTTCAATTGTCAATCTTGGTGCTTGGGGACAAAATGTCTGTTTAATTTGCTCTTATGAATATTCATTTTGCCTGAAATCCTGCTGAAGGTACCGTCGTTCACCTGGCTAACTATCACTAACCGAGATGGCTCACGTCCGATGACAGCTTGGTCAATACAGTTTTCCCTGGGCTGGTTGGCTGATTCTGCGTCCAAAGTAGCCTTGACTTGCAGCTTTTACAAAAACCAATCTCTCGTGTGATAAGCCCCACTTCATATAACTACTCACATACTGCACCTCTAAAAACTAACCATATCCCTGTAATCATAATCCAGTTCTTTGCTGGACACGAGTCCATTAATCAATCCTTTGTCGTGGGCATGACTTCCTACAGTCCTTCAACGAAATGTGCATCCTTCTCCACAAAATTCTGCCCACAACCCTCCACAAATGCTTCTGCAGACCACTCAATCTGAAAAACATCTTGGTTCACGAACACAATGTAATTCTTCCAAACTACCACTTGTAGCATTCACCTGACCGTCATTACCTACTCCAATCTAACCACAAGGTACACTTTTCTCATCATTGAACATGGCACGTGCACTAAAACATGCTTCATATATTACGAACTCTCCTATCTCAGCTATACCATTTCATAGATAAGAATTGCCACAGACCAATTACCCATCAGAATGACCACAACCAAACAGCTTTCACAAGTAACCAACACCATCCACTGACATCTCATGTTGCAATAGTAGCTGATACCTGGCACATTTCAACATTATTAAACCAATAGTGGAAATCTTGGCTTGTTATCCAGGAGTTAGGAACAGGATTATTTGTAAATAAGACACTTGTCTATTTTACTTTTATTTATTTTGATTACTGGCCAGATCAAAAAAACAACACTGATAAATTTTAACTCATTGATATAAAAACTGCCATGATACGTACATATGAAATTAACACACTTCATAATTCTGGAAAACCAAAATCAGGATTGTTGGTGTAAGAATTTGACATTAACTGTAGTAATCAATTGAGGCACTGGTTTTATTACATCTGGGGAAGGTAGAACATAGTTGCTACATGTAGAATCTTCGCCATACCCTGGCAATGGTGCCCTTATATGGTGCTACCATCTAGATTAGATGAACCTTGGCTTTTTAACGTCATTAGTATCCTTACCCTCATCTTTTTTCAGCCTGCCTTGGGACAGGCTTTCACAGATGATACAGACCATACATTCCATTATTCACTATTTACTATTGAGTAAATATTGAAAAGGAAATGCTGTTGGTAGGGATACAGATTTACTCGTGAACAGTAATTTGCATCAATAAATACTGTCTCCTGTACCATGGATGATTTAATTTATCTTAATACAAAACCACTGTTTGAGAAATTCTATTAAAAGATACAGAAGTTGTGTCATCTTTGAATCGCTTTTGCAATCTGTGAAATTGATGGGAACAAGGAAGCATCTCCTGATCACCATTGCATAGGGTCTTCTCTGTCATTAATTCTCTACATTTTTAAGCAACATTAAACTTTTGTTACGGCTACTCATTGACAAGTTCCTTTTGATTCAACTGATTCAGATGTCACATGAAATGACTTCCAAGTAGACTTGTATCGTATTTAAAAGTGGGGTCAGTAGAAGACTGCTTTCCACAATGTCAACTAATCCACTCTGTCCACTATCACCCAGTTTCACTGAAATCAGATATTTTTTTACTTGTGCCGCTGCTTGTGTGTGGTGTCTAAGTGGAACCACTTCAAACTTTGTCAAGTACAGTTGTTAAAGCAATTGATTAGCTCATTTCCAGGTTTTGAAATCTTGTTCTTGGGCCTTTTAGCAAATTAGCAACAACATTTCTTGTGACATTAAATAGAGGAATTTCAAATATTTCTTTAAAAGTATCAATGATCCCTTGGGTCTTGGAAATAACCCATATTCATATTTTAAGCAAATTTATGAATCTAATTGTTGAAATAGGCTTTAGTCTTCAATATTTGTAGTCAAACCACTATTTAAAAAAATTGATGAACTGGGTAATAGGCTGTTTGACTGTATTTGGAAAATTATTTATTGATACACATTATTCGCCCGATACTATTTATTTTTTGATAAAAGTACATATTTTAAGTAAAATTTGATGTTAAAATTTAGGTTTTTAAAAACCTGCCAAAACGTGCTTTTGCAACATATTGCTGTCCAACTACATTCGTGACGTTACATGCCAGCAAACACGTTATCTTGATAAGTAATGCTTGGTTTGGTTCTCTGAATTTGTGAATAAACTATCGGTATTATATTTTATAAATGATGTATGGTACAGCAATGTACAACCACAAGAGCAAAAACTCACCCAAAAGCTAAGTAATCCCACAGTAGCTAAAATAAAAAAATGTTGATGCATGTTGCATATAGAAACCCAGAGGTTATAGCGACTAATTCACATGTCCTTTTCTGTGAAGATTGTGTGTCGTGTATTTTTGGTGATGAAAATGTAGTAATAAAAGTAGTGAAATGTACACACATTCAATGTATATAGGAAATAGTAGATGCTAAGCAGCAAAAAGGAATATACAAATTAAGATAACGAAATAAACCACCACTTACTTATCTTGGATGATGGTTGCATGGCGTGAACGCATAAAAAAAGACAAGAACATAAAAGACATCGTAATTTTCAGGTCTAGCATTTTATTAACAGGAGAACATTATGAAGGGTGGTTGTTGTGAGACCTGAAAATTCTATTGTCTTTTGTGTTTTTTTCTTTTTTTGTGTGTTAACGCTATGCAACCATCATCTAAGATAAGCAGATATTGGGTTTCAAGAATGGAAAAGTTGGGTTTGTAGTATATCATACCTCTTACAATTCATCCTAATACCAAGAGCTGTGTGATTTAAGGCGAGTAGTCTATAAGCTTAGGTTCTTCAATCCTTGCTTCGTTGTGTATTTATATATATGTGCTTATATTTTTGGTTCTGTTTGCTGTCACATTACATGTTGATTTTTGCGAGAATTCTCCAAAATATTTAATAATAATATTTAATTAAATTGCAATGGAGCGCATGCTCTGGTGGCAATTTCCCTAAACACCCATATTCCCCCTTTTCTGCACCCACCTACATTTGCCCTTTACAAACTTTAACTTCAAATTCTTTCAACGTTTTTGGCAAATTATTCATCTCTCTCGTTAACCCATTCCAATCCCTAACACCCTTACCCAAAAAAGAGAATCTTCCCACACCCCTGTGCCTGAAATAGAGTGCCAGCTTGTGGCAATGGTCATCTTTTCCCTTCCATGCATTACTTTTAATTCTTACACCAAAATCTTTCCATGCCTCATCACCAACATACGCCTTGTACACTCCCATGACCCTCTTCACCCTCCTCCTGTCTTCCAATGAGTCCACTCCAACTCTTTTATCATATCTGTTACTTATTGCATTCTGCGGTAATTTCCAGAAACAAATCTAGCAGCCCTTTTTTGCACCCTCTCCAACTCCTGTATTTGATACTCAAAATGTGAGTCCCATACACTACCATATTCAAGCAATGCTCTAACCAAAGTTTTGTAACCCAATTCGTTTACTTCTTTAGTACATCCCCTCATCACTCTCTCCAACAAGTGCAGTATTTTGAAACCTTTTCCTACTACCTGTCCAATGTGATCTGTCTAGTTAAGTTTGTTATCAAATGTAATGCCAAGATATTTACATTTCAAGTCTTCAATAAACAATTCTTTCCCCACCTTATCATAATAAACCTTTAGTTTTTTATTTGTGTATCTAATAAGCTAACTCTTCTTTGCATTTATCTTCATCCCATGTTTACCAACCCAACTAGATATCCTGTCCAGATTACCCTGCAACTGTTTACAATCCTTTACCATTTTGATCCTTTTATATTGCATTATGTCATCTGCAAGCAATCTAATTTCTGATAGTAAACAATCAACACAATTATTAATTTGTGTTTCTTTGATGGCTTCACAAATTTTTGGATAATAATCGTTTTACACACATTTGAAGCATATTCAACGAAATCACTGAAACTGTATGTTACTTGCATGCTGGGAAAAAAAAGTTTTTTTGCAAATTGAAAATTACTTGCTCATTAAAAGTAATACCATCTAAATTCTAAATGGATGCATTTATGTCAAATAGGGAGTTGTATAGTCACATGAAAATTCCAACAAAAGGGTTTCAAAGCATTTGTAAGTGATGTTGCTACAGAAAGGAGAAATAAAAAGTAATTGGTGGTAATAACAGTTGTCATCTAGATGACACACATGTTGCTTATGCCACTAACCATAGAACACATGATAAACTGTGTAAAAAAACAATGACAACCCTCTACTTATGGTATATATCACCAATTCCCACGTTTGAGTTTTTAGTTAAGTTAGGATTGGCAATGCACATGAGCACGTATGAAATAAAAGTAAAATGAGCATATACAAAATGTATAACTGATTCACATGAGATGCTACGATATTTACCAAATGTATGAGTAGTTTAAATGAGGTAAAGTACCACGAGTTGCCAAATATAAAGTTCCTCATACACATTCTGGCACTAGTATCCAAATGTGAATTTAGCTTTACGTTGCAGTTTTTGAATAGGGTTGTTTTCAGATTAAGCCCAACCAATATGGCATCTATTTGCGGCATGTTTCTGCTGTGGGCTTCTACAAAATTGATCTGCATTTCACATTCAAAACGAAAACTCATTAATAAAAAGAAATAGCAGAAACTAACTATAAAAATAATTGAAAATTTGGAAAATAGGGAACACTCCACTTGCTGCTGCAGTGATTACTGGCACAGGATGTCACTGAAGCAATATCCATTCGTAGAGCATTTTCTATCATGTGACCAGGGAAAGCAAAAATTATTTTTATTTCTTTTTTTTTTAATTAAAAGTAACCCCCATTTCTATTCAAAAAAATGTTTCCCTTAAGCATTAATTTATTCATAAGTTTGTAATTTATTAACAATATTGTCAAATAGCCTCTCATCACCACTTTTAGTAAATTCCTAGAAATGTTTGTGCTAGATTAACAAGTTTTTTTCAAGAAATAAATAACCTAATAAATAAAAAAACAATTCAGTTTTTGGAAAGGACTATCAATGTCAGTGCAATTGCAGGAGTTCGTTGAAACATTACTCGAAAACCTCAATGCTCAACAGCAGTTTTTATGGATCTCTCAATAGCTTATGATACAGTTGACCACATAATATAGCTAGACAAAATCAAAAATGATTCAATGAAAAAGAATGATTTATTAGAGTCACGTCTGAATAATAGATGGCAACAAGAAATTTTCTTCATAAAACTACAGAGGTACATATAAAATTCCAAACTAATCGATGCTTAGTAACATAAGGAATATCACAAGGATCTATTCTCGGCCTCCTGCTTTTTATCCTCTTTGTCAATGACATATCACAACCAGATAATAGCTCTGTTATTCAGTAAGCTGATGATACTTCTAGTTTCAGATACGAATAACGCTTTTGCTCAGTAGAACCCAAAATACAGGGTGTATCAAAAAGAATCATTTGATTTGGCACGTCTGTATTTCTGAAACCAATAAACATATACAATGAATTTTGTTTTTTGATGAACAGGAAATTCAATAAGTTTTTTTTATGCCGTTTCATAGGTGTTCAATATGCCCCCCTTGAGATGCATGGCATATGTCAATGTGGTATTCAAATTCTTACCACACTGCAGAGAGCATGTTTTAAGTGACAGCTTCCACAGCTGCTGTTATGCGATGTCTCAGTTCATTCATTGTTGTTGGTAATGGAGGCACATAAACAGTCTTTTATAAACCCACGCAATAAATAATCACATACAGTCTGGTCCAGTGACATTGGAGGCCAGTAATGTAAGGCTGAATCATTTGGTCCAGTGCTACCGATCCATCGTTGAGTAATCCTTTGATTTAAAAATTCCCGCACTTCCAGATGCCAGTGTGGCGGTGCCCCATCCTGTTGGTAAATGAAGTAATTTGAATCAGTCTCCAACTGTGGGAAAAAAAAGTTCTCAACCATATTGAGATATGTCTTTCCTGTAACAGTGTTCTCAGCAAAGAAAAATGGACCATACACCTTTTCCCATGAAACTGCACAAAACGCACAATTTTGGAAAGTCCCTCATGTTGTACAACTTCATGTGGTTGTTCCGTACCCCATACTCTCACATTATGACAGATCGCCTTACCATTTAAATGGAATGTTGCTTCGTCACTAAACATTAAGTGTAGAAGAAAACTGTTATCCTCCATCTTTCCAAGAACGAAATTATAGAACTCCACACGTTGTTGTTTGTCACCTTCACAAGGAGCTTGCAGTAGCTGAATTTTGTGTGGTTTCATGTGTAAATGTCAATGCAACACACGTCAGATGGGCATTGGGGGCATGTTGAGCTATCGAGCTGCACGGCGAATAGATTTCTGCGGACTCCTTGTGAATGTATGGTGGATGCATTCAACGTCTGCGTCAAATCGGGGACGGGCCCGGTGATTTGCCTTTACACCAACAACCTGGTTTTCGGAATTGTTCATGCCATCATCTAATGCTCTGTGCTGCAGGAGGATCAGCACCCTACCTAGTACGAAAGTCACACTGAACAGTTGTTACTGACCCACACTGCACAAAACGCTTTGTTGTACCAACACCATTTTTACTAGAACTGAAGTGGGCGTACACTGCTGCTACCTAGCAGGAACCATGTAAACCTCGAAAGTTTGCCCTTTCCAACAGTATGTTGTTTACGTTCATATCTCAAACAACATAATAATGATTTTTTAAAATCAGATGATTCTTTTTGATACACCCTGTATAATTTACTCCTTTAATCACTACTTTATGAGCAACAATAGTGTAAATTTTTCCAAAACAATTTACATCTTATTTAAGAAAAACTGCTTAATTCTGAAGTAGGTTAAGGCCTTATATGTGATGCTGAAACTATAGTATATATGTCATCTGCAAAATTCTTAGATGTCACAGTAGATACTAACCTGTTATGGGATGTCCATATTAGAGAAACTTGTAAAAAGATAAATATAAAAATTCCTTCGTACTGAAAAGAATAACCTAGTACCTTCGAACTGATTTTCTGTATTTTATGGGTTGATTCAATCTCACTTAACATATGGCATTGCAATATGGGGAGCAGCTGCACACTGTCACATAGACAGATTACACCATGTAATAAAATTTTGTTTAAATTAATTTTTTTGTTGTTTCTGATTCAGTGTGTTTAAAAACACTATGTAAACACAATTTTGCATGTGGCAAATTGTTTTTAGGGAAATGACATCGATTTTCTTAATTTTATGAAAATGCATTTATTTAGAACAGTGAATGCTGGTTTACAAATACCAATGAAACAAAACAAAAGAAATTCTTAAATACAACATTTGAAAAAAATGTAAATGCAGTAAATATATATTACAAAAGTTATAAAGTACATGAAAATATTTTCATGTCATGTACACTGTGCTTAAAAAAGTGTTGTCTTCCTACATTTCTTCTTATACATTTCATCACTCTCTCTGATCAGTCCCCAGATATAATCACGAAGCATTCGCTCATTATACTGTTCCTGGTATCTTCTTTCACACAATTGTAAGTCCTGATGGAACCTTTCACCCTGTTCCTCTGAATATGCACCCATATGAGACTTGAAAACATCTAGATGCAAGTGGAGTACATGCAGCTTTAGAGACATTCTGCACCCCATTGCTTTGTAGTTCTTCAAAGGACCCTCTACCACATCCCTGTAATTATCCATTCTGTCATTACCTCCCAAACCATTCACAACATTCCTGAAGCTCTTCCAGGCCTTTCTTTGAACTGGTAGAAGCTTGCTGATGAATGTGTCATCACAAAGTAATTTTTTCACATGGGGCCCTCAAAAATTCCACCCTTTATCTTACCTTCTGATAGTTTGGGGAACACATTCTGGAGATACTTCATTGCATCTGATGTTGTATCTAAGGCCTTTACAAATTGCTTGATGAGTCCAAGCTTAATATGGAAGAGAGGCATTAGTATCTTTTCCTTTTTGACAAGTGGTTCCCACTTCACATTTTTCTGTCCAATCACAAACTCCGACCTCAATGGCCACTCAACAGTCTGAAAATGTCTGCCTGTATCCGTGCTATCCCAAAGACAGAGAAAGCAGGGATTCTTTGTGTTTCCTCCTTGTAATCCCATCAGAAATGTAACCATTTTGAAATCACCAATTACTTCCCACTGATGTTCAGCATATTTTACCACCAGAAGGAGATGTTGAACACTTGAGTATTCTTCCCTTATTTTATTTATTTATTTATCAATCTTGTTTCATGGATCCGTGCTGAGGAAGGACCTCTGGGATGTGAAACATGTCATGGTTAATACACATACATACAATATGAGTCATAATCATAGTAAAAACAATTATATGTTACAAAGACAAATAAAGAGAAAAACAATAAACATTAATTTTGACAACTGAATTTTGCAAAATTCATATTGAATACAATTAATTAATTTGTTCAAATTCTTTAATGGAGTAGGAGTTGCCAATAAGATAATCTCTCAGTTTTTCTTTAAATACATCTTTATTATCAGCAAACTGTTTTATACTCTTAGGAAGTTTATTAAACAGATGTATACCAGAATAATTAACTCCTCTCTGTACAAATGGCAGAGATGTTTGTGTTTTGTGCAAGTTATTTCTGTTTCTTGTATTGAAATTGTGTACTTGTGAATTAGAAGTAAACAGTTTAAAATGATCTATGAAAAAGCACATGAGAGAATATATATACTGAGAAGTCATTGTAAGAATATTGAGTTTTTTAAAGTCTGCAAGAAGTTCTTGGTTGTACCTTACACAACATCCCAATAGCTCTTTTCTGTGTTATGAAAACTTTTTTACTTTGTGAAAAGTTTCCCCAAAAAATTGTGCCTTAAGACATCACTGAATGAAAATATGAGGAGTACACCTGTTTCGTTAATTCTAGATCTGCTGTTAGAGAAAGTGTTCGTATTGCAAAGGTGGCACTACTTAACTTCTTCAGTAGTGAAGTGATATGTTCATGCCAACAGAGTTTCTCATCTATTTTAATACCAAGGAATTTTATACTCTTTGTTTCTAATATCGTGTTATAGCTTACTTGTAAATCTGGCTGTGCATAATTTTTTGTTTTAAACCTGATATAATGTGTTTTTTTCAAAATTTAATTTTAATGAATTTGCCTTTACTCAATTTGCTACTTCACTTACATTAATGTAAGAGAAGTAGATTCTAGATTGTTGTTTGGTGTTTTTCTCAGTCAGGTTAGTGTCATCTGCAAATAAAACACTCTTAACTTTGTCAGATATGTTTCCAGGAAGATCATTGATGTACAACAAGAAGAAGAGGAGGAGTTCAAGGACTGAACCTTGTAGAATTCCATGTTTTATTTTCTCCCAATCTGAAGAAGCATCTTTACTTATTTTAGAATAAAAAATGGAAACTTTTTGCATTCAACTTTGATTTACCTGCAGTTCCAAAAATACCATAGTATTCCATTTTCTTCAAAAGTAATTCATGATTTACACAGTCAAATGCTTTTGCAAGATCACAGAATATTCCTACAGGGCTCATTTTATTATTCAGTTCCTCAAATGTGTTATTTAAAAATGAATATATAGCCTTTTCTATAGATGATCCTTTTTGGAACCCAGATTGTGATTTAGTGAGGATATTATTTTGTGCAACATGTTTTATTACTCTACAGTACATGACTTTTTCAAAAATCTTTGAGACTCCTGGAAGTAATGAAATGGGACGATAGTTATCTACACATGTTGCTTCTCCTTTTTTAAACAGCGGTTTTACATCTGCATATTTTAGTCTATTTGGAAACACACCTTGCACTAGGATTCATTACAAATGTGAGCAAGTACACGATTGATAACAATCTGAACATCTTTTCAGTACTTTGAAATATTGTCATAGCTGGAAGAATTTTTAGGTTGTTATTGTTTCATGAGTTTATTTATTTCTGAGACTGTTACTGGTGGCAATTGCATTTCTACAAATCTATTTGGGAAAGCATTCTGAAGAAGCCTTATGGCACTATGTGGGGATTGCTTTTCTATGCCTAATTTCTCTACAACTGAAGTAAAATGTTTGTTAAATATTTCACAAACTTCCCCTACTTCTCTATGAACAGATCCATTTTGTTCTATTTTTATGTCTTTAGAGTGATTTACAGATTTTCCTGTTTCAGTTTTTATTATATTCCATATAGTTTTCATCTTATTGCCTGAATTCTCTATTTTCGCTGATATATACCTGTTCTTGGCCTTTCTTATTACATTTCTTAGTGTTTTAGAATAAAGTTTATAATGAGCTTTCAGTGTATAGTTATATGATTCTCCTACTTTTAAGTACAGGTCGCTTTTTGTTTTACAAGATACTCTAATACCCTTTGTTATCCATCCCTTACCCAGTTCATTGTTTGGAGTATTGACAACTTTCCTTTTTTTGAAACTTCCTTCGAAAAGTGTTAGACTTAGGGGAGTCGAATTAGTGATTGGAACTGAGGGATACTTGTTTCCATTATGGTGGAGAACAGCTTTCAGACTCTTGCAGGAGCTATCGTTGAATCCAATTTCTTTGAATAGGTCCAGCACATTGTGGCAATAGCACAACTTGTCTGTCAAAGTGAAGTATTGTGAGAGTTTCATGGCACTTGCTTGGGCTGGATATCTTGCAACTGGTTCCACTGCTTAATTCTCGATGTTAGAATTTCTGCTTTGGAATTTGTAGGTCCTAGATCCCTGATCAAGTCATTTAACTCATATTGTGTGCGATAGTAAGGTGTAGCATCTTCAACCTCTGAGAATTCTTTTGCCTGGTCGATGTTGGTATTTGATTCACTACTGTCTTCACCACTATTTCAGTACTGGTGGAGGAGGAGGAATGGGAAGCTCCTCAGTGTGTGGAATGGCCCCAAGAGATGATGGCAAGTCTGGATATGAAAAACATTGGTTTTTTTACACCTCTTATGATGAGACAAGTCAGTAACACAGAAATAGCAGTTGGAGAGGTGATCTGGTTCTCGCCTAGGTACACCAAATTTCATTTTTCTGTTTTCTCCTCTATACCAGGCCTTGAGAGTGGATCTACAACACCTACACACAACTTGTGGAGACCAGTTCTTGTCTTGGTCTCCGACAGGCATACCAAATTAAGACTTGTATGCTATGCTGGAGTTGTTAGCATCCTTTATTCTATGCTTTACTGCTTTCGAGCCAAGGAAGACACCGCACACATAACAAAAACAGTCTGGATTATGCTCACAGCAAAGAAAAGATTATTCATCAATAATGTCAATCTGAAACAGATTACACACAGTTGAACCGTTCATTCATCTTATATATAAATTCTTAGCTAATATAATTTTAACCAATTAATTTCATATTATTGGGCATAAAAAGCAAATAAACGATTATATAAAAGTAGGAATGTTCAGTGTAATTTAGTTGTGACCTGATTCATCCAAAACAAGCATAAAATTTACTTAAACAAGCAAAAGGTTTTATTTGTTACATTGTGTTATTAAAGGTGCAAGAAAAAAAGATACATAGATTTATATTTGGCATAAGACAGATTCATGTAGGCCCACTTTTCAGCAAAATAAAATTTTAGCTCTCTTTGCTTTGTTTATTTTTAAAGCTATACTCATGGTGTAAAAAAGCCATATAAAACTGCGAACAACTGCAGCATTCATAGCCATTATTCAAAAGGTCAAGGTAATTATTTCCAAGTGAGTGTAAGCAAACAATATGCAGAATAAAACCCATTTAAAAAAGGGGCAGTATTAAAAAAAAAATCCCAAAGGTAGTAAAGTTGTTGAGAGCCTCTGAATTTAAAAGCAAATTAAACACTTACCTAGCCAGTAAGGTCTTAATATTCAAAAGAAAATTCTGATGTATTTTTAGTTTTCCGCTATAAATAAAAAATATATGTAAATAGTTTTAGAGGTATTATATTTGAACTGTTGCTAATGTGATTCATATTTAGTAATAATACTTGTTGTTAAAAATAGTTTAAAAAAAGTGTAGACATTATGAATGTATAAACTTTGACTTGCCCAATTCTGTACAAACTGCAGGTACTGGAAATGAACATGTCTATCTACCAAGAAGAAACAACATGGCTAAACCTAGGACTAGGAAACCCAACTTTCAAACTAGAGCTTTTTGACAGTTTGCCATCTTTTGGACACTATCGTGGTTAGTAATGGGCAAAAGTAGCAATAAGCCTTTTGAGACAGTGGTATCTTCTGATAGTTGCTGTCGCAGTTAGTAACTGGCAGTGGGCAAAGTAGCAAATAGTAATTTGCGAAAATGTTGTCATCTGATGATCGCTATCACAATTAGTAACTGGTACAGAAGCTATAAGCAGTTTGCAGCGGTGGTGACGTAGGTGCACACCTATTGCAACAAGTAACAAAAATTATCAATAAGCGGCTTACAACAGTGGAGAGATGCTTAAGACAATCTTGAGCATTGCTAAATAATATTGAAGTAATAAATTTTGTCCCTATTATAAATAATACCTGCAAAGAACTGCTTTTTGTTGTTAGTAGTAGTGACATCTGTTGGCCCTTATCACAGTTAATAACTGAGACAGGAAGAAGCTGCATGTTCCTTCACTGCGTTATTGAAATAGGCAGTGTAAGATGGAGGTTTTGCAGGTTGATGTTTTGTCTGTTGGTCAATATGGCATGTCTTCTCACCCGTATGTCCTTTGCATTGGTGTTTTTCTTACTGAAGAAACATCAATGAATGGTTATGTGGTTCAGTATCCCTCAGATAATTGCTGAGCAGTTAACTAACAGATTTATACATTGAGTTTGTTTATAGAACTTTGTCGCAAGCTCGCAGAACCATTCCTTCAAGATCTTCTCGTGTGTCCAGCCGGATGGTGGTGTAAAAACACGATGCTTCGACAGCTGTCTCTGCCTCGAGGCAGTCAGCTGAGGACACCCACAAGATACCTGATGAAGACAGCAGAGTCAGCTGTCGAAGCATCGTGTTTTTACACCACCATCCGGCTGGACACCCGAGAAGATTTTGTTACATTGATACGCCGGGAAAGTCTCCACTCACACATTCCTTCAAGGTTGGTAGGTCTGTAGCTTTGTAAAGGGCAGAGGTAGGTAAGATGCTGCCAAGATATAGTACCCTTTTCAGAGCTCTATTTTGAACTGCTTTGATCTCCATAAACCATCGAATCAAGTGCCGCCAGTTCTGTATATTTTATTTAAAGTGTTGTAGTTAGATTTTATCTTTGAATAATTTCTGTCGTAGCAGATAGTTGATCTCCAGCAACCGTCGAGTCAAGTGCCGCCAGTTCTGTGTATTTTATTTAAAGTGTTGTAGTTAGATTTTATCTTTGAATAATTTCTGTCGTCGCAGAGTAGCAGCTAGTTGATATCCAGCTACCGTCGGCAACCGTTACGTGAAGTAGTACCTCCAGTGTTAATTTAAAGTGCGCAGTTAGCTTAAGCTTCGTCTTTGTATATTTGGTTATTGCAAACAGGCCTCCTATTGAGAACGCATAGTGAGTCCGTTGTTTGTGTACTCCTTAGATTTTCTTTCTGTAGGGTAGTATGTATAGTGACTGTGGTTGTTTTGTGCAGACACAGGCTGAGGTGACTGATCTGCAAAACCCAGCTTGCAGCTTTGCTAACTAGAGTTACACAGCTGGAAGCTGCCGCAAGTGAGTGCAGTAGATGCGGTATTGGTGACCCTGTAGAAGCTGAGCGGCTCGCAGGTTCTCCCATACCAGTCATCGTACCTGCAGTCCAGGCCAAGATGTCGGAATCTCTGCGGCCGTCGCCTAGTGGTGGCTGGCGTGTGGTTTCTGGACGTCAACGCCGCATGCAGGGGCAGTCGTGCAAGCCTGATTCCCAGGAAGGCACGCTTTTACCACTGTCCAACTGATTTGACGCATCGTCTGGAACTGATTCAGTCCTGCAATCGTCTGCCTCTGCGTTGGCAGCCCCATAGCCCACTAAGTCTGGACAACTGCAGAAGGGGGTTTTAGTGGTCGGTAGCTCCAACATTAGACGCTTTATCGAGCCCCTCAGGGAAATAGCGAATAGGTCGGGGATGAAACCCAGTATCCATTCATTGTGTGTTCCGGGTGGTCTGATCCGAGATGTGGAACAGGCCATCCCGGATGTCATTGAACGGACAGGGTGCAGCCAGCTGCGGATTGTGGCTCATATAGGCACCAAAGATGCCTGACGCCAAGGGTCGGAGGTTATCCTCTCGTCCTTCAGGTGACTTGTGGAAAGGGTGAACTCTGTGGCCACTGACTGCAAGATCTCTGCTGAGCTAACCATCTGCAGCATTGTTGATAGGACTGACTGTGGTCCTCTGTTTCAGAGCTGTGTTGAAGTGCTGAACCAGAGATTACGGCATTTCTGTGATAGTCATGGCTGCAGATTCCTTGATCTTCGGCCTGGTGTTGAGTCTTGTAGGGATCCCTTGGATAGATCAGGGGTGCACTACACACGAGAATCGGCTACACGGGTGACTGGGGCCGTGTGGAGTACATTGGGTTTTTTTTAGGCTGAGGGAGGATGACCCTGAGGAGGAAATTCAGTTACGGACTGCCAAGATAACTTCAGCACCGCATGTTAGGGGTAGCTTAAAAGGATCTCTAACATTAAAAGTACTAGTAATTAACTGCAGAAGTGTTTGTAATAAACAGCCTGAACTCGAAAACGTTATTCGGAGTACAGATGCTGATATCATAATAGGCACAGAAAGTTGGTTAAAACCGGATATAAGTTCCGCCGAAATTTTTAATAATAGTATGAACATTTTCCGTAAGGATAGGTTACATTCCCAAGCAGGTGGCGTATTTATAGCTGTTAGTAAGTACCTTCCATGTAGCAAAATAGATGTTGATACTATCTGCGAAATCATATGGATCAAGCTCAACGTAGCTAGGACAAAACTTGTGATAGGCTCCTTCTATCGTCCACCAGATGCAAGCATAAATATTGCTGAGGCCTTAAGAAATAATGTAAATAATATAGCTCGGCAATTTACGGACCATACGATAATGCTAGGTGGTGACTTTAACTTGACAGATATCGACTGGACTAATTACGTTCACGTAACTGGGGGCAGGGATAAAGCAGCTAGCGAAATCATTCTAGACCTCTTCTCAGATCAGTCATGAGCAGCTCTTAACTGAACCAACGCGATGCCTCAACAGTAGCGAAAATATTTTGGATATAGTCGTTACAAATAGGCCTGAATTATTCATGGATATTTCTACCACCGCGGGAATAAGAGATCACAAAGCTGTAATTGCCACAGTAAAACTAACAACGACGTGCAAAAACAGAAAAGAAAGGATCGTTTACAGATTAGAAAAGGCTTCAAAAGAGTGTTTTAGAGCGTATTTGAGGCATAATTACCATACCTTCTTAGTAGCAGGAGGCAGCGTTGAAGAGAGGTGGCATTGATTCTTACGTATAGTCAGGGAAGGTATGAAATTGCATATACCGAAACGGACAATCAGGGAAGGGAATGATCCTCCATGGTACACACGTGAGGTTAAAAGGTTACTCAAAAAGTAAAGGAAGATACATGCACGATCAAAAAGGACGATGCTTCGGACTGAGTTAAATAAGTTAGAAGAGATAAGGGGACATGTTAAGAATGCGATGCGTGACGCCTTTAATGACTTTCGTTTCAATTCTCTCTCTAAGAGCCTCACTGAAAACCCTAAGAAATTTTGGTCGTATGTAAAAAAAGTTAGTTGTAGTGGGAACAATCGGCAGTTCTAATAAAAGACGGACGGGAAGTTGAAGACAGCCGTGACAAGGCTACCATATTTACCACCGAATTCAAAAATTCATTCACATGCGTAAACATGGGAAACATCCCCACTTTACCACATTGTGTGGAATTGGAGATGGATCCGATAGAAATTGATAGCGTAGGTATTGTATAGCAATTAAAACTCCTGAAGTGGGGTAAAGCGCCGGGTCCCGATGGTATACCGGTATGAGTATTTTCTGAATACACATAGGAAATTGAACCATTTCTGTCAGATATATTAGAAGAGAAAAAAATACCTTCTAGCTGGAAAATAGCCCAGGTAATTCCCATTTTCAAGAAAGGAGATCGGAGTGATCCTAGGAATTATCAACCCATATCTCTAACATGTATCTGCAGCAGAATTCTGGAGCATGTAATATGCTCGAACATTATGAAATTTCTAGATGAGCACGAGTTACTTACACCGTGTCAACACGGATTTCGGAAGAAGAGATCGTGTGAAACACAATTAACCCTATTTTCCCGTGACGTAATGAAAGTTATCAATGCAGGTTCGCAAGTTGATGCTGTTATCTTGGATTTTCAGAAAGCTTTTGATTCTGTACCACACAACCGACTATTAGCGAAGATTCGAGCTTACGGTATTTCAGCTCAGATACGTGATTTTCTAGCTGATCGATCACAGTATGTCGTTGTTGACGCGGAAGCCTCTCCTAAGATAAATGTTACTTCGGGCGTTCCTCAAGGAAGTGTAATAGGACCACTTCTTTCCTTAATATTTATAAACAATCTAGGTGATAACGTCAAATGCTGGTTGTGATTGTTTGCCGACGATGCAGTTATCTATAGGGAAATAAGGTGCTCCGACGATTCCTTAGAAATTATGCGATTTGGATGCTATTTTCGATTGGTGCCATAAATGGCAGCTTTCACTTAATTGCAAAAAGTGCAAGGCAATGCTGATAAGTAACAAAAAGAATCAGTTTGTTCACGAGTACAAAATAAACAATACAGTGTTGACACGGTCGATTCCCTGAAGTATCTGGGGGTGATAGTACGAAGCAACATGAAATGGGACATGCACATAACTTCCGTCATAGGCAAGGCTAATTCTAAATTACGATTCATAGGTCGTATTTTAAGGAATTGTAATGCTCATACAAAGGACATAGCGTATAGGTCACTAGTGCATTCGCATCTGGATTACTGTTGTGGAGTTTGGGGATCCGTATCGCAAGGTTCTGATTGACTCAGTGGAGAGGGTGCAGAGGAAGACCGCTCGATTCGTGACTGGTTGCTACAGCCCTTATGAAAGCATCACAGCATTGATACATAGATTGGGCTGGGATAGTTTGTAAGACAGATGACGTAGCTTGCGTTCGAATTTATTGGAGAATATGCGAAAAAAATTTAAATTTCGAGTGCAATGAAATACTTCTGCCGCCAACCTATTTAGGTTGTAATGACCGGAGGGATAAGATTAGAGAAATAAGATGCCGTACGGATGCTTTTATGTATTCCTTCTTTCCTCGCGCTATTCGGGATTGGAATCCGAGGGTTTAAGATTGGTGCTTAGCACCCTCTGCCACCCACAATGTTTGTGACTTGCAGAATATGGATGTAGATGTAGTAGATACGCAGGTGATGTGCCGCAGCTGAGTATGTATCTGCACACTGGACAAGCGTACTTGAGTATTGGCCTTACCAGTGGATAGTAAAGTTGCTGCAAGATTGCTTTCCCTGTTCAGTACTGGATACAGGGCTTTTGTCGGACCCTATCTCTCTTCTGCATATCATCTATGTATGCACGCCATGTCAGTCCTCTGTCCAGTTTCACACTGAGGTAGCAAACTGTCCTGACCATTGGTATGTTGTTCATGTTTAAATCGAGCTGAAAGTAACACTGAGATGGCAGATGGCATCCCAATCATCTGGAGCATAATTGCTTTGGCTTTGACATGGTTGATTTCAATCTGCTGCCACTGCACCCAAGCTACCACCTTTTTCGGGCTGGGTTGGGTCCTCCTTGCTCTTATGAATTGAAATCACCTCAATGTGATTCAATTGACGTGGGTAGGCCTGTGTCTGAATAATGTTATTGGCATGTGTCTCAGGCATTTATTATCAATCGGGTCATTACCTGGGGCTTTATGTGGATGCAGTCTGTTTATGCAGTGGAGGATTTCCTGAAGCGTGACACGTTTGATATCGTGCCTCCAGGAGAGTACTTTAGCTACAGTTCATACTGCACACCTGCTCGACGTCTGCTTGACACTATTGAAAATTTCTTTCAAACACATACACTTGTGCATTACGTCACACTTACTCTGGAGAGATGAAAATCTATAGTGTTCCTTGGTGAACCAATTGGTCTGCGACCAGTGTATTTCATCTTCCAGGCATAGCATATAGAGGTGGGCTTCCCACTCCTTATTTCTATGTTCTGACATACGCTTCAGCTCCTTTTGGAGGTGATTTAATAACTTTCTGATGGTCTGGTATCTAGTGAGCCTCCACTCCTTGCTAACCCATTTTTCTGCAGCTAGTAGGTGCAATGGGAGATGCGGTGAGGAAGCAAGGCGGGTCTGCATTAGTGTCTTGGATGTAATGAAATTTTTGACATTGCTTTTTGAAGAATTCTGTGGTGTCATCAGTGTTACTGTCAATTGTGAAGTCTTCTGGTGCCTCCGTTAACAACTCCCAGTACTTCCTCCAGTCAGTTTCCTGAAAGTCTAAGGTGGGCCTGTTTATTGGCTGCAAGGATCTATACCAAGCACATGGTCGGAAGACATACTGTTCATTGTAGAGGCTGTAAATCCTGTGATCCCTTTGAAGATGAGGACATCAAGTATATCGGCTCTGTCCCTGCCACTTCATTACCCAGGATGGATCACAATGATGTAATTCAGCCTCAAAGAGATGCCGCTGTGGTGGCTGGTAGGTTGAAATGACGGAAATTAGTTATGATCACCTCGATGCCAACTTCTGTGACTTGCAGGTCTTGAAAGAGAATTTCATGCTTTGAGTGAGACAATCTATTCTGTAGCAGTTATAATATCATGTAATTCCAGATTTAGGCGTGTATCGCTGAGAAGACATATCAGTGTTCCACTTATTAAAAAATTGGTTGAATTTCAGAAGTTTGGTACAGATTCCGTTAGCATTCCGTATAGATAATGTGAGGTCATGGTTATCCATAGTGGGTGGTAGAAAAGCATTTCTTTGGGTGGCAACAGCATTCTAAAACAGTTGTCTTTTTTTTTTTTTTTTTTTTTTTTTTTTTTTTTTTTTTTTTTTAAAAAGCAGCTTAATGTCTCTTAACAGCGAGGTCTTTAGAGACAGGAAAGGTTGGGGGGCAAGGAGTGGGAAGGAATTTGGCCATGGCCTTTTAAAGGAAGCATCCCGGCATTTGCCTGGAGTGATTTGGGAAACCATGGAAAACCCAAATCTGGATGCCCAGACGGGGATTCGAACTGCTGTCCTCCCGAATGCGAGGCCAGAACGCTAACCGTTACACCACCACTTTCAGTAAAACAGTTGTCATTGATGCTCGTGGTCATCTGGTCAGTTCATTGAGTTATGCTGTAGAACATGTTGATCATAGATTCCAACACATTATAAGGTATTTCAAAGCTGACTGCTGGGATGGTGGGCTGCCTGCTACACTGAGTTGGACTTTTCATAGCTGCGATGTTTCATGGTTTGTCGACAGTGGTTATTGCTGCCTGTATTGATGACCTCAGAAGCGGCAATTTGTTTTCTTCTCGACATTTTCCACCCGCTGCTTGAGCGAAGGAGCAGTCATCAGTATGGCAGATGACTGGTTTTGTGAGCTAACCTGGCATTGGCCGCCAAATATAAGCTATCAATTATCCTGGAAAAGATCAGCCAATTGTGAGCTAATCACTTCGTTAGTGGATAACTGCTTGTCATTTAGATGATAATGGCCCAATTCTCCTTTCTTAACACACAAGCCATTAGCTTGGATAGTTTTAATTATTATTTCTGGCAAATAACCGCCGAGCTAACTGAGAGGTATTATGCCAACATCTGGAAATGAAAAACTCGCTGTTCTGGTTGAAATACTACCGAATTTAATTAATACTGTTCGTTGAAACAACTTTTAAAATATGTTTTATTCAAACAAGTTTCAAGTACATTTCACATTCTATTTTAGCCTGTGTACAAAGAACATGAAATCATTCCACACAACAATTTGTGGAAACCCAGCAGTATTACAAATCAAGTTCCAAACATTAATAAAAATATTCAAGATGCATATAATTAATAAATGCATAATATTTTAGTGTTAATAATAATAGTAATAGTAAATTCATAATAAAAATGATTGGGGGTTAGTGATAATGTTGCTGTTCTCTTCTGTTTTTGCTGCATTTGAGTTTTTGTGTAGTACCTTGCACAGCTAGTTGATGTTTATCCACAGTACTTGGCTGTTCCTTCTTATTTAGATTTTCTCATGTTGTGATGGGGCCTCGGGCCCTCTTTTAGGCACTGCAACTCCTGTAACTATGTAATTACCCGCTCAGTTGCTTCTTTAGTGGAGTCTCTTGTCTTCTGCAGTAGGCAGTTGTACAAGTCATGTGGTCCTGCACATTTCACATACACTGACAGCATTGCAGACAATGCTGAACTATGTGGCCAAATAATTGGTAGTTAAAACATTGTGGTCACCCGGTGGCAGATAGGTAATCTGTGGCAACGTTTAGATGGTAAATTGTTTCCACCTGGGATATCTGACGGTTCTATGATGTATTAGGAACCACCACTAGGAGCAGTGTTGGTGTCTGTACGTCATCTCATGTCCATTAGTTGTTCTTATAGCTTTATAGCCCTGGTTGGAAATGTGAAGTATGGTGTCTTTGTCTCGTGAAGTAGGTTCATTACTGTGGGGAAATCTTTTACAGTCGGAAATGTACAATTTTTCTTGTCTCCTCCTGTCACCTTGGCAGAGAAAAGTTCCTTCATGATGGATGTAGTCTTCTCGGGAGACTAGCCGAGTAACTAAGATATTTCCACACAATATTTCGGCGATCTCAGTCTCCGTTGCCATCTTCTGGTGAAGTGCCGGATCCGTCAGAAGGCTGGTTCTCATAGCCTCCGAATGCGCGCGTGGTTGGCTTGCGCGCAGCTGGTTGGCTGACTCGGTCGGCGCCTAGGCGGTGGAGTGGGGGTTGGCGCCGGTAGGAGGCTGGCCTGGGTGCAGTTCGTCCGCGGCCGCCGTGCTGTGCACTTCGGCACGCTGACGACGTATTGAATTAATGACAGGTGTCCACGCTTCGCTCAGCTGGTATCCACCGTCCCGGTTGACGAGATTGTGCATGGTGCGAATTTCAAGTGCTTCTGTGAGAATACTGTCCCAGAAGTTTCTTGTACGCGCCAATATCCTGGTATTCTCAAAATCGAAGCCATGGCGTTGTTCCAGGCTATGTTCCGCCACAGGAACCGGGGAAAATGGACATTTCTCGGCAGATCTAGTCATAAGGCTATTGCTTTGTTTAATTTGCGAGCCTTACAGTCTGCTCCCGTTACAGGACTTGGGTTTTCACCCATTTTAAGGAGTTCTGTGATCAGTGTTTAAAGGGAAAGTGGTAATTTAAGGCCATAACAAAATAAAATAATATTTAAATAAAGACGTTTATAAAACGAAAGACTTTCCTTACAAGGAATTGCATAATATTTGTTCATAATTATTTAAACACAATAATTTTCTATGTCCATTTTTGTAAAATCATACACATTACTGTTTTTTTTCTGAAAACAAATTTGATTTCTATGTGTTAATACCTTTTCAATGTACTTTTTGTAATTTGTGTTTATAACCATTTATGTTTCTTATTTTGATAATTTGTCTGATATTTTGACAATTTTGTGATTATTTATGTTACACATGTTAATAATTTTGTGATAATCTGATATTTCACATTTTGCATTTTGGTCATAATTTGTTCAACATTTAATAATTTTTCATTAATATTAATTCAAAGAATGAATGAGTTTTTGAACCTTTTGGAATAAGTGTGAGTGAAAGTTAAAGTTTTTGAGATTGTTATAAATAATTTTTGCTTTTGAGTATGAATGGTGGAGAGAGAACCGAACCGATGCGATAGTTCATTTTCTTTTGGGGATTTAAATTTTTCTTATCATTTTCTTTTTATTTTGAAGATGTTCAGTTAGTTTTCTTTAGAAAATAACTTCAATCTTCAGGGGGCATGTAAGCACCTTAGAATTTTGGCAAATTCTAGTTTTGCTTAGGCGGGACTTATAAATTTCGAGAAGTGCAGTTTTCAACTTTAAGGAATTTCCCTGTAATCTTGCTCACAGTAACAACTTGCTATAAAAATCATTTTAAAGTGTAATTATCATATCGGGAAACGTTTGGTTTAGGAGATATTCCGCTTTGTTCAAGATTTGAAACACACGATCATAAAAGTAGAAATTCTAAGATTTGCAATATCTTTAAATCGCGTAAAGCTACAACCGAACTTTTATCACCAGCTGTAGTCAGCACTATCCCCGATATTTTGGCAGTAAAATTAAATAATTTAGTAAAGTTTAATTAGCAATTTTAATTAAGAGAAAAAAATAAGCTTTTTTATTAAAAGAGATATTAAATTAAAAATTACATCAGCAGATAGACCTAATTAAGATGATTTCATACATATATGGGTTTCCATAAAAAGTTTTAGCATTTGTCCGGTAATTAAGTTTTGGAAAAATAGATTGTCACGGATTGTTGTGCACGCGCGTAAAATTCCAGAACACTTAGGGATTTTCCCCAAATTAGAATGTGTCACTACGCGGAGTCTTAAACAGCTAAAACTTTAAAACTAATTACTCTAAATTTCTCACGGGACTGCTGCTGGACTTCTAGTAGATAAGTCCAGATACTGTCAAAGTTTGAACATTTTTAATAGTCGGGATCGTCAAATTACACACACTTTGAGCTACGCGGAAGCAAAAAGATGTGATACAGTTGCTGACGTCACTGGTTCTAGTCTTTTCTATAAAAGACCCCGCCGCCATTATGGTTTGTCTGTTCCTGCCTGTGGTCTGTTCCTGTCTGTCGTCTCGCTTAGTCTGTCTTTCGCCGCGTTGGTTGTAACTCGCCATGCTGGCTAGTTCAACCATGTTGGATCGTGTCGGGTTACATCGTAACTTTAATGACTGCTAAAAACTTTTAAATTCACTAAAGGGGTTCGGTCGGTTAAATTTCTCTCCACAACTTGCAAACTTTGGAAACGTATGTTCGATTTGCCAAATTCAGCTGTTAGGATGCTATTTTTGAACTTTTGGTTTTCTTTTGAATAAATCTGAAGAATTTTGAAAAGTGAACTGTTGTTATTTCGTAGTTAACTGATAACCTTTTCAATATTTGTGGGTCAACAAATATTGTGGCGACCTGAAGCATTCAAGTTGAACTATCCTGGCTACATGGTCAATTCAAAATTATTTCGTAAGTTTTACAGAGAACTGTGATTCATAATCAAGAGTGTAAGTTGAGGCACTAAGGCTATACTGTAACCCCGGTATCGGCCTTTGTCCTTACATGGTGGGGTCATCTGATGGTTGCTACTGCCGTTAGTAATGGGGAGAGAAACAATAACCAGTGACTGCTGCCCTCATTGAGGAGGTGGGTTGTAAGTGGTATATTGAGATGAAGAGGTTAGTGGAAGATAGGAAGGGAGGGAGGTAGCATCAAACCAGTCAAGAAACTGATGACAGCAAAAAAATATATGCACATGTAGTGGGCAGTTAATGAATAATTGGCTATTTGACTATTTTTTGAAAATGGTTTTAAATAATTTATTGATACACGTTATTTACCGAGTACTTATTATTTTTTGACAAAAGTGCTTATTTTACGTAAAATTCAACATTAAAATTTAGAGAATTTGAAAGCTCGCCAAAACGCTCTTGTGCTGCTTGGCGCGAACCAAAGACACTCGTGACGTCACACGCCAGCAAACGCTTACTCTACGTAAGTAACGTTTGGTTTGTTTCTCTGAATTTGTGTATAAATTGTTGGAAATATGGTTTGTAAATAGTGTGTAGTACATCAATCTACAACCACAACATAAAAACTCTCCAAATAAACATAAGTGTTCCCGCATTAGCTGAAATAGGAAAAAAAGTTGCTGCAACTTGCTCATAGAAACCCAGACGACATTGAGACTAAGTCTCATATCATTTACTGTAAATATAATTTGCACAATAATTTCTTTGAGATAATGTAGTACGATGTTTAAGGCGAGTATCAGTAAAGTTAGGGTTCTTAGGTTCGATCCTCGCTTTGGAATATGTTTTCTTATTTGTGAACATTTTCTGTAGATACTAGTTGCTGTTGGTGGCACCGAATATTCTTTTCCTAAAATCCACCAAAACATTAATTTTTTTCCGAATGCTTCACAAATTTTTGGATAGCAAGAGTATTATAAACGTTTGAGACATAACCAAAAAATACTTCAAAACTAAAACTGGACGTTACTTGCACACCGATAAAAAGTTTTAAAAAAACTTAAAATTACTTGCGAATTAAAAGTAAATACTGCTTAAATAGATGCATTTATGTCAGAAAGGCAACATACAGTTGTATCGTCACGTGAAAATTCCAACAAAAAGTATTCAAAGCATTCCAGAATTGTTGCGAGAATAGAGTGCAATGTTATTGTTAAAATAAAGTCACTGCCAAGTACTTGGGTTTTGTTGCAATGATAATTTATCTCTGGTATGTTTCAAAATTAAAAGCAGGAAGTTATCTTTTTATAAATGTTTTCTTGTATGACAGCAATATATGTTTCAAACGGTTGCATGATGTTTTATGCTTCTTCTAATAAAAACAAGATTCTGTAAAGTAATAAATGACAAACAGAAAAAAAATGTACACACGAAAAAAATGTTATCCTAATCAAGGTTCTAATAAAGGATGTTCAAATTCCTATAGCATTCTTTAACCCTGCAGCTACCTGGACACTGTGGCATCGTTACTTTTCTCCTCGTTAATAGTGAACACTTAAACATCACAGTTTCTACGTGCATTGAAGTGAACACACTCGGTAAATAAATAAAGAATAAATTCAGTTTCGTTGGAAAAAAATATTATTTATCTATAATTACTAGCTGGTACCCACGACTTCGTTCGTGTTTGTAAAGAATTTGTATAGACAGCTATCGACATCTAACAACTATAGTGCACGATGGGAGACGCAATGCTATTGCCACACACAAATACCAGTCGTCTGCGCTATGTAGTTCAGGCAGCAAAGTAAAATTTACGGACAAACATGTCTTTGGATGAAATACGAAAATATCCTTGATCTACAACTTTCAAGCACCATATCTCCCACAGTTACTGAAATTCGGCCGACTTTGTGATCGAAAGGTGACACTGTTACTAACACACACAAACGCCAGTGATCTGCGATAGATAGTTTTTGCTGAAAAGTGATACACCATGACACATGCGTCTTTGGCAGAAATATGAAATTGCCGCAGGTCGACCACTTTCAACCCACATACCTCCCACACCCCCATAGCTACCGACATCTAACATCCATAGTGCACGACAGGAGACACGATTCTACTACCACACACAAACACCAATGGTTTATGCTATGCAGTTGTGGCAGGAAAGAGAAGTATAAGAAGACACAAATTTGTGGTCGAAATATGAAAACACCCTGCATTGGCCAACTTTAATCATCATATCTCCCACATCCCCACAGCTATCGACATTTGGCCAACGTTGTGCACGACAGGAAACTCCATGCTACTTCCACACACAAAGACCAGTGATCTGTGGTTGGTAGTGGTGGCTGAAAAGTGAAATATATGAAAACAAATGTCTATTTTTATATGTATATATAAGATTTATCCGCAATTAAGAAATATTGTCCATAACATCCAGTTATTTAACTGTTGTGCTTATCTTATACTGCACTTGCATTTTTCTCGAAAATATCTGCTAAAACAACTAATTTAAATTAAAATTTTAGTCATTCTTGTGAAGGATTTCTGTTAATCTCTAACTTCCAGTATAAATTTAAATGATTCTCGAATTGAAGTTATTACATTCTCAAGCGCGGTAGAATAAAAGTCAGTGGTTGTTTCTGTAGCTTGTCCGACCAATAATTTACGGTATTTTTCCTCTGTAGGCTTCTACAAATTGTTCTTCATTTTATATTCAACACAAAATCTCATTATTAACAAGAGATAACCAGCAACAAATAGTTGAAAACTTGGATAGCGTGAAACACTCCACACGCATCCGTCGCGCCTACCGGCATGTGACGTCACTAAAGCAATCTCCAATCCCAGAGCGTTTTCGGTCACGTGACAAGAGGCAAGAAAAATTTGATTTTTATTTCCCTTTTTTAATTCAAAACAATCCATTTTTCTATTCGAATTTAACAAAAATAGCTTCCTTAAACATTAATCTACGCGAATGACTATAATTTGTAATATATTTTGAATACTGTCAAATAGCCTATTATAAATCTGTGGTGGTGGTAGTGCCAATTTTTTGTTTTAATGGCTACTAGCTAATTAGTTTTTAAAAAATAATGGTTATTTTTTGCTGCTTTATTTTTTGCCATACATATTTATCCCAGAGCCTGTTAACAGTAACTTTAATCGTATAGTAGTTCTCCATACGGATTATTGTATTGCTGGTGTCGGTGATAGTTGTTCAAGCAGTTATCTTTTCTGCCGGTAGATGGGAGGATGATCTTCATTCCATGGCGTTTCATTTGAAATACATTGTTACTACTGGGACATCAAAAAGATACCCGATGACTGGAGGACAGCACTAATACACTCGCTGTGCAAAAAAGGAGGCCGAGGTGATGTCAACAACTATCGGGCAATATCGCTTTTACTAGTAGCCTAGAAAGTTCTGTCTAGGACTCTACAGGACACCATGGAGAATCAGTGTGGCCACACGATTGGTAAATATCAGGGAGGATTTCGGCAGGACACTCCTGCAACAAGCAGATCTCCAATCTAAAATCCATTCTGCAGTTAAAACATATGAGTAATATGAGCGTAACTGTAGTATTTGTGGACATCAAGAAGGCTTACGATTTGATTGACTGCCATACACTCTCCACAGTGCTGCAAGAGCATGGTGTGGATTATAAAACATGCACCCTCATCAAGCGAACTCTTACAGACACCTCTTCCAAGGAGAAATTCAGAGGAGAACTGTCCCCGAGTTTCAAGATCACAACTAGATCAAGACAACTAGATGGCCTCTCATCCATTTGGTTCAATCTGGCACTCAACAGGACCTGGGATCTGAACAATATTGGAATCAAACCAGTCACCATTGGAGCCTGAAAAAGAAAGATCGAATTCAGGCTTTCACAGATGACATCGCAGTTCTAACCAACAACTCTAAGGATACTGCCATTGCTGTTTAAAATCTAAACGAGATAGCGGCAAAGACTACAAATATTGTACGAAAAGACTAAGTACCTCAAGAGTTGGCACCTCAGGAAAGCCCCATTGATAACCATGCACAGCAAGGTTGGAAAAGTCGATCGATTTCAGTACCTTGGTGAATGGGTGCACCCCAGTGGTTGAGATGGAACGCCATTCTAGATAGATGTGACAAACTCCAATGCAACATACTAGATGTCATGATATCATCACAACAAGAAGTGTATTTCTAATAATGCCAAAATCTGTCAGAACTCAGTGCTCAAATGCTGCAGAAACCTTGCTCATGGCCAGGAAAGGCACTTTGGGTGAACTGGAAAAAGTTGAAAGATGAATCCTGAGGAAAATTCATGGGACAAGAGTGCTTCCATATGGAACCTACAGATTGAAAGCGAACTGCGAATTGTACCAGTGGTTGGAAATGGCTAACATCAGTATGAGACGTGGACAGCTGAAATTTATGGGCACCTACTGAGAATGGACAGTAACAGGCTTATCAAGAAGGTCTTCACATTTATCAAAAGCTCAGAAGCTGAGGCTCAGTGAGTTACAAAAAGAGTTAAACTCCACTGGGTTGCTGATGTTGCAGATTGCTCAAAATTTTGTAATTTGGTTAATTTCTGGTCCCCTCCACCCTCGGATACCCATCTCACAACAGAGAAAAGAAAGATTATTAGCTGGGCTTTAAAAAGTATTGGGAACGATGGCAAGCATCAAGAAAGGTTATAAGCACTCCATAGTGGGCTTGTATCAATAATTATTATTATTGTCTGTCAGTCGGCCATATTGTCTCCGAGTCTTCAGGGAGTTATTGTGATAAGCAGGTGGGTTTAAATCCTTCCACCCATAGCACCAGATTTGCTGTGTATTACTTGAAAATGATTTTAATTTTATCTCTTTATATGCACAATCTTTTTTAAGTGAAACAGGGCATTAAGGTGATATTTTTGTCGTTGAGATTTATAAAAGTTAACTTTCTTATTGTAGTTGGTACATTCTTTAAGTGAATCACAATCGTGGAAATATAATCAAAGTCTGATAAATGTTTTGATTCAATTCTTTTGTGGGGAGGATATTTAAAACATTTCATTAAACTTTCATGTGTGTAGTTCTAATTTTATTTTGTGTTTCACCTTTTGCCAAATTGAAGTACAAGGTATATTAACAGGTAGAATCACTGGTGACTGGGTCAGAAGAATTTGTTTCTTCGAAACGAAATATTTCAAGTGGTTTGTGTGAAATTGCAGACTTACTAAAACCATTTCCTCACTGTCACTGAACACCCAGAAATGAGAACGAGTTAAAAATCTGCACAGCACATGATGGACACAATTCGGGACTGAATTAGCCCACTAATTAATTAATGCCATCGATAATATAATACCTATTTCTACTGATTGCACATTTCTGTTTACTTAGTACTGATTGTAGGTAAAAGTAACAACATAATAACCAAGGAAAATATCGCTTTTATTGATAAGCCAAAAGTATTTTCTGGAAACAGTTTCAATTTTTATTTAATTTCTTTTCAGCAGATTCAAGCAGTGAAAATGGCGGCACCTTCCCCTCATGCTGACAAAGAATTGGATCTCTCAAATTCAGGGAGGGGTGTATGGTTAGTGAAGGTATGTATGACTGCATCTAAGGGTATCTCAAGTGTTGTGAGATTTTCTTTGTTGTCAGATAATGCTTTTGAACAAAGCTAGAAAAAGTAAACTCACCACTTAGCAAAACCGAAGACATGAAGGTTCCAGTGACAAAAATAAAACCAACACAACACTTAATATTACAGGTGATTCTGTAATCAGAATGTTTATAGATGCACTGTAAACTACTTTGAGTATTTGGGCAAATGAGTGCTGTATGATCATGTGAGACTGGTAATGAAATGCAAACACTTCGCATAAATACAGTATGTCCGTGTCTTTCTCTGTCCACGTTCCAGTTCTTTTTGCTTGTAGTATTGTTTTGTTTTTCCATTATTACTATTATTTTTGTTAAATAGTCAACATGTTCTAAACTAGTTAGTGTAGTTAGTTGAAAATGTTCATATTTCGTTCAAGTCACTTGAATGATAGTGATATTCTTAATTTTTAAGGGTAGAAAGCAAATAATTGAGGTAGGAAATAACTTTTCAAAGGAGGTAATTGTTGAAATAATAGGGCCAGAGCGTAGTGAATGGTGACCATTGCTGTTCATTATTCTAATGAATGAGTGTGTCGGTACTTACAATCAGAAGTTAGCTTCTTTGCAGATGACATTCTGCTATGGGATTAAAATGGGAGAGGATTGTGAACATCTACAGTCTGTTCTGAACAAGATACCTAGCTGATATGGCAACATGGAAGGAAGATAAATGGTAAAAATAATAAGCATATTATGTGCACAATGTGACAAATTAAAGTTACTTATGATTCTAGGATGGAGGAGGAATTTCTTATTTCAGACCATTTGCATAAATTTCTTGGCTTAACATTTAATTGTAAATTCGATATTGGGCAAGTGGTTAGCAGAGATTTCAAAATCCTCCATATTTTGGCGAGGTAATGAGGGGATGTTCCAGGGAAATGAGGAAACTGGGTTACAAAACCTTGACTAGACCATTGATGGTACTCTCTAGTGTAGAGCAGTGCTCTGAGGCACCGCATACTGGATGAGAGAGGCACAGTGGATTGGCCACAAGCCCTGGTCCCCGTGTACTGGCCATACTGACTGCACTTTTTAGACAGTTTTCCCCAGCCATCAAAACAAATGTCAGAATGGTCCCCAATCTTTACCTCATAAACTAAAAAATATTACACTTACATTTCACAGACAGATGGCAACACCTCACTTTCCACATTAGCGGTTAGTACACACAGGCCGTAGGTTAAAACACTTGGCATCAGCTTTAAAAACCTGTTTTGGATTCCGAGCGTGGTGGTGTAACGGATAGCGAGCCTCGCATTCGGGAGAACGGCGGTTCGAATCCCCGTCCGGGCATCCAGATTTGGGTTTTCCATGGTTTCCCAAATCACTCCAGGCAAATGCCGGGATGCTTCCTAAAAAAGGCCATGGCCAAATTCCTTCCCATTCCTTGCCCCCATCCTATCCCGTCTCTAAAGAACTCGCTGTTGAGAGACGTAACTCCATAAAATATATATATATATATATATATATATAAAAAAAATACTGTTTTGGATTCTCAAGATCATTTTTTTTTAAATAACCAAATCGGTTCGTAGATAAAGTACTTTCAGATTTTTTTTATTTCCAGTGTTATGGGAAATCTTTCCTATTTTTCTTTGTCTAGAAACCTTATTCAGTCCAATATAAATATTTTAAAAAATTTAACATCAGTCCACAGAAAAAAAATCAGTTTTCCCAAATTTTCTGGACAACTTTTTCAATGTTTTTTTCTCTAAAAACCACTTTTTTTTTTTGCTGTAATCAGTCTTTTGACTGGCTTGATGCAATCCTCCATCCCTTCCTATCTTGTGCTAACCTCTTCATCTGTACATATCCTGTACAACCCACATCCTCATTTATCTGATTCATGTATTCTAATCTTCGTCTTCCTCTACAGTTCTTAGCTTCGACTATTCCCTCCACCTGCAAATTAACCAATCCAGCATGTCTCAAAATATAACCTACCAGCCTCTCTTTTGTTTCTGCAAGCTTCTTCCACAAACATCTTTCCTCACCCATCATTTCCAAAACTCGTTCATTTCACACTTTGTCTGTCCACTTAATTTTCAGCAATCTTCAGTAGCACCACAATTTAAATTCTTCAATTTTCTTTCTTTCTGGTATTCATAAAGTCCATGCTTCGCTACCATAAGGTGCTGTACACCACACATAGTGATTTAAAAATTTCTTACTATGTCCTAGATGAGTATTTGAAACTAAAAGATTTCTCTTTTTCATGAAGACTCTTTTTGCTAGTGCTATTCTGCTTTTAACATCATTCCTGCTTGGACCATCATCGGTAGCAGAATTCGCTTACTTCTCGTAATGCATCCGATCCTATTTTTATATTCAATTTACTGTGATTGGTATCATTTCTGCTACATTTCATCACTTTTGTCTTGCTTTTATTTATATTAAGTCCAAAATAATCCTTCAGTATTTCTTTCATGCCATTCAGTAATTTTTCAGTACCCTCTGCCCTTTCTGCTAACAACACAATGTCATCAGCAAATCGTAGCCTACTGATTTTTTCTCCCTGAACACGTGGTAATTTTTCTTTTACTTTCTATATTGCTTCCTCTACATACAAGCTGAATAACGGGGATAGGCTACAGCCTTGTCTCGCACACTTTTTAACTGATGCTTGTCTCTAATGATTCTCTACTTTTATAACAGCTACTTGATTCATATATAGTTTATAAAGTATTCTTCTATTTCGATACTTTAGACCTGAATTCTTTAAAATTTTGAACATCTTGTCCCATCTCACATAATCAAAAGCTTTTTCTAAATCAACAATGCCATAAAAGTGTCTTTGTTTTTCTTGATCCGCCCTTCAACTATTAATCTCAAAGCCAAAATTGCTTCCCCTATACAGCAGTTTTTCCTAAACCTAAACTGATCTTCACCTACTATCTCTTCTACTACCTTCTTCATTCTTCTGTATATTATTTTAGTCAGTAATTTTGAAGCATGTGATGATAGACTAATGGTGCAATAATTCTCACATGTGTTGACTTGTGCTTTCTTCGGAAGTGTGAAGGTGATATTTTTATTAAAATCAGTTGGAATTTCTCCTGTTTCATAACTTTTTTATATCAGCTTAAATAATCTTTCGATTCCTTCTTCTCCTAGGGATTTAAGAAGTTATACAGGGATCTCATCAATTCTAACTGCCTTTTTTGCTTTCAAGTCATTCAGAGCTCTATTAAATTCTGTCCTCAAAACAGGATCTCCTAAGTCATCAGTGTTGACATTGCCTTCATTTTCCATTTCGCTATTGTTAAAGTCGTCCCCATCATACAGTTTCTCAATTCTTCATTTCTCCAAAATTCTGCTTGATCTTCCTCTATGCAACATCTACTTTACCTACGACCATTTCCTTTTCAATTTCTTCACACTTTTCTTCTCGCCTTATTTCTTTTGCTTTTTTGCATTTTCTCTTTATTTGATTTTTAAATCGTCTGTATTGCTCTCTTCCTGCTTCATTCTGAGCATTTTTGTACCTTCTCCTCTGATCCATTAGTTCCAACATTTCTTCTGTGATCCAAGGTGTTCGGGCAGCGTGTTGCCTAGTGTTTCTTTACCAGCTTTCATTATTTCAGTCTTTAATGCGTCCTCAGTTGAGCTCCTTTCACAGTTACTTCTTAGACCTAAGTCTACCATTTCTGCAAATTTTTTCTCTCGTGCTAGATTGTTTCAGTTTATTCACTTCCAGTCTGTTCAGCTTATACTGCTTCCTTATTCGCTTAAATTTCAGCCTGCACTTCATTATCATCAAATTATGGTCAGAGTCTATGTCTGCTCCTGGGTATACTTTACAGTCTAGAACTTGATTCCTGAATCTCTTTTTGACCATGATATAATCTAGCTGATATCTGCCTGTATCCCCAGGACGTTTCCAGGTGTATATTCTTCTTGCACGGTTTTTAAACCGTGTGTGTGCCACAACTAGCTTATTTCTTTCACAAAATTCTAACAACGTGCTTCCTCTCTCATTTCTTTCTCGTAGACCAAAACTTCCTACAGTATTCCCATCTTTTCCTTGCATTACAATCATCCATGATTATTAGATTTTCCTCCCCCTTCACATATTGGATTAATTCTTCAATTTTGGTGTATATTTTTTCTATTTCTTCATCATCTTCCTGTGACGTTGGAATATATGCTTGTGCTAACGTGGTTGGGGCGGCCTTAGTTTGTAACCTCATCAAAATAATCCTGTCACTAAACTGTTCATAATAACTCACCCGTTTCCCTACTTTCTTGTTCATTAGAAATCCTACACCTGTGACTCCATTGACAACTTGTGTGTTGATTATCCTGTGTTCCCCCGACCAGAAATCCTGTGTGTCCTTCCATTTAATCTCACTAATCCCAAAAACATCTAACTTAAGTTGTTCCATCTCCCTTTTTAAGTTTTCCAACCTACCGGCCCTATTCAGACTTCTAACATTCCACGCTCCGTCTCGTAGAATGTTTCTATCCATTCTGATGACTCCTCCCTGAGCAGTCCCCACCCGGAGATCCGATTGGGGGACTATTTTACCTCCAGAATATTTTACCCAGGAAGAAGCCATCGTGATATATGTAATTTGAGAGGATTATATGTCCTCGGGATACTCTTTGGGTCTTTAATGCAGTGGTTACTGTCTTTGGCTTCTGCTTCCCCATGCCGTTGATCATTTCTGATTTAGCCCCAAGGGCAAGAGGGTACCTTGGACTAGAGGTTGGCACTGCGCCAGTGTGATTGCACCGTGTTTCCATGGCGCGTCACCACCACCGCCGCCAATTGCTTCACGGCATGTTCTTGAGAAACACTTTCTAACACGACAACCAGTTTAAAAAAAAAAAATCGTTAAATTGAGAGAATAGGTAGGTGTTATAGCGACTTTGAATTAGCTGACAATTTGCTGGCCGAGCTTGAACATCTCCGCCACACCTTCATGATGAATGGATACCCAATCCCATTGATAGAACGGGTACTTCGAAAAAAGGCAAATAAACGTAATATTGAGCAAGAAGAACAACCTAAAGATCTTGCCTTCATTCTGTAAGCAGGTAACATCTCTGGGAAAAATTGGCAGGATTTTGGCACGACACAGAATAAAGTGCATTTTCCGCCCCTCCTGCCAAAATACGGGATTTGCTGCGTCCTGTGAAGGATGATTTGGTTTTAAAAATGCCGGGAATCTACAGCGTACCGTGCCAATGTGGCAAGTGTTATATTGGCCAACCATCTGCACCATCAAGGCCCATGTGACTGAACATCAGTGCAACATCCGGCTGTTTCAGCTTCAAAAATCTGCCGTCGCACAACACGTGATCGAAAATGGTCACAGTATGGATTTCGATAATGTGAGAGTTCTAGCTAAATGTTCTTTCTTCTGGGAGTCCGTCTTTAAAGAAGCTATTGAGATATGTCTGAATGATAATAATGTGAACAGGGACTTGGGTCTGTGGCTCAGTGACGCATGGAAACCTGCTTCTTCCATTCTAAAACAATTAAGTGTTTCGCTGACAGATGACAGGAGAGAGGAGGAGCGCCATTCGCTGCGGCACATTTGTCCCACCCCGTCTACAGCTGGTTCCGTATCCAACCACTTACTGACAAGCAGAATAGAACCGGGGTTGTATTCAGCCAATCAGAAGACAGCATGGCTCCCTATGAATTCTCGAGATAAAACATAGTAATTATTGGAAGTAAATGTTCAAAGACAAAACTTCACTATACATTGCCCACCTTAGCAATGGGTAGTAAATTGCATGGTGATGATGACTGTTCTATAATGTGAAAGTTGTAGCTGTGTGTTTTTGGGAGTCCTTCATTAAAGAAGCTATTGGCATATGTCTGTTTGAGAATAATGTGAACAGTGGCGCAATGTGAACATTGATGCGTGAAAACCACCTTTTTCCATTCTATAACAACCACGGTTTTAGCTGTTGGATAGTAGGACGGTATTGGCAGGTCCGTCCAACCCCATCTACAGCTGGTTCCAAAGCTGTCCAATTACAGACACAGGATGGAAACGGGCATTGTAGTCAGCCAATCAGAAGACGATATGATCCTGGCCCACTACGGATCCGTGATCCAGTGCAGTTCTAGTTGTTCTCATAAGTACAATGGACCTGATGATGGCGGCAGAGCAAGCTGCTGGAAGCTTGTCTTTTGATAATATTATCCGGCAGAAAACCTATGAAGATTTAGTATTAAAGATACGCTGGGAAAGCCTTGTTTCTCATATGATTAGTGGGAATCAGTACACACAGAAAGATTAGATGAAGTAGTTGAAGAGAGCTCGCTATTCATATCAGGGTCAGGAAATATTATATACATTCATTCTATCAAAACTGCAGGACCCACTCATTGGACACCAACTCGTTGGCACAGATTTCCATAATTGTTGGAAATTTTAACCCAATTATGCAACCGTGACCTGATAAACAAGATGTTTAGAAAGATTGCACAAGATGAGATAAATATAAATCAAAGTGAGTCAAATCTTTTAGACATAAAGCATCTAGTAAAATTTTTGAAAAGGTTTCGCGAATCAGTTGAGATCATATCGTCTCAGAGATATGTATAATGAATGTGACCCTTCTGTTTCGTTCTGAAATAATTGACATCCTCAATTCTGTCATAGATGACGAATTGTTGATTATGTTTCGGCTTGTATCACTTTTGGATTATCGTTTTGTGGGTTTCGAAGAAGCAGATACATATTTGGAGTCAATACAGAAGACCAGTACATTCTTCCTTTCTTGCCTCATATATCAAGGACGTAATCACTGCCCTTAAAGTGCCAGAAACAAATGATTGTAGGTACCCTATTCCTTCTACAAACTCCACAAATGATACATCGTTGCTGCAAAAACTATCAATGAAACATCGTGTATATGCCGATAATGATTATCTGATCGATCAAGAATGTTGGAAATATTTGGCTTCGTCAGGTCCTAAAGATGGAAATCTTTTAAGTTATTGGAAAAGCAAAAAAAAAGAAAAAAAAAAATGTGTGCCGTGTTTTGCCCCTGTCAAGAGTTCTCTTTGTGTGCCTGCACATGCACATGCGATGAAGTATTTTCTGTGACTAGGTAAGTCATTTATACGTAAAGGCTTAGGCTAAACCCAGTTCGCCTAAACAAAATTATCTTTATACATGATAATTACAAGGAGTGTAAAAATCTGCAACATTTTGAATATGTAAGTGAAACTTTACCTATTTTTTCTTTTTGAGACTAGGTAATGATATATACGAATATCATTAAATCTATATATAAAAGTCACGCCGCCGGCTAAAAATGTTCGGCGTGCCGCTGCTGAAATTTTAGCAAGCGGCACCCACTCCTATCCTATCCTGGACCACTCCCCGCTCTTCCGCCCTCCTTTCGGAGATCGTTGGCAAGCAGTGGGTGACTCCTTACACCGGGAATCATTCAGTTGCCAGAGCCTCGTCCGTGCAAACAGGGAGCACCACGTGAAGGAGAGGTTGACATTTGGTTGGAAAAGGCTAAAACAGTCTCTCCCAAACCCTTACACCCCCTAAAAACCTTACTTGGACTATTATTAACATTTTTTTAAAGAAAAAATAACAAGATGGCTTTGTAGGGGGAAAAAGTTCCATCTTTTTTTCCCTGATTTTCCAAGCAACTTTAAGGTTTTGAAAAAAAGAAAAATTGTTAATCAGGCTTATTACAAGTATTTTTTTTTAAAAAAATAGACATATTGGTCCATATATATATAAAAAAAAGAAAAATCCCAGTTTTCTGGGCTATTTTTCCAATTTTTCTTTCTCTTAAAAGTGTTACAAACCATTATGGACATATAAAAAGTAAAAAAATAAAATAAAAAGGCTGAGAAGAGTTCATTTTAAATGTAGGATGCTGAATTAAATATTTTTTTATTTAGGAAGCTAAACTATAAAGAAAGAATGACATCAAAAGGAGATTATGATTAACAAAAAGTTTTTCAGAGGGGAAATCTTTCATTGACTGATGTGAAGGTTCTGATTCTGCAAGTCTGGATTGAATCTTGGTTTTTGGAAACAGTAGTTGGGAAGAAAATTGAATCATTGATTAAAGGTTTTTGAAAATTAAGTAAATATGTAAAGCATGAAATGAATGACACGTTCTAGCAGGTATGGGTGAAGGCAGGAGGGTGTGAAAAATCTTGCAGAAAATTCACATCCTAAAACAGATTGATTTATTTGTTGCATGAAGTTAGAGTGAAACAAACAATAATTGAAGATGTAGATTCTAATTCATATGTGGATATGAATCAATGTCTCAGTATAGGAAGAGAAATGGGGATTGCACTAAACCAGTCAAAATACTAAAGATGGAGGGAAAATTATTAATGAATTGAGGATATAAAACATTTTTACATTCCTGTCAGTTGAAACTTATACATTCTTGGCATGGCACATTACATTACAGCAGATATGATTATCTAATCGTTAAAATACAAGTTATGGAAACTGTTAAATGTAATCATCAATGGTAGAACTATATTGTGTAGTTGGATAATTTTTCATTTTTTTATGAAACAGATTCACCAGGTAGCTTTTAATATTTTATTACATGTAATTACTTAAATATGAATCTATATAACTAAAAAGATTTAAATTGTTCTGGAGTATTGTGAATTCAACAAATATAATTTCCCAAGTTGCAACTTATTTTCACTGGACAATATTTGTGAAACTGAAAGACTACTGAATTGTGGCTGAAAGATCACTGAATTGTGGCTATGTGTTGTGTTTAACTTGTGTGACTACTGAAATAAAGTTTGCTATTTTTTAATTCATTGGTATGCACAAAAATATTTAAATTCCGTTGTAACAGTACATCTAGTTTATACCTATCAGATTCATTTATGAGCACTAATTCTGATGTGCCCATTCTGCTCTTTTAATAAATCAGAAACTTGAAATTCTAAGTTTGTAAGTGTAAACAATCATTCTGACTCCTGAATCATTATTTAAAGTCGGGAAAGGTAGCAAAGCTAAAGGCAGGAGTGTTGTTTTGATACAGAATAAAATAAAACAATTTTCAATGTTTTGGTTGATTCATTAACTGTGGGAGTAATTGTGACACTCCAGCATGATGAAGAGATCACCCTAATATTGTTTTGATGCTGGTGTTCATTTTCTATTATTTTTATATTTTGCATATGTCTGTTATATAATAGTAACAACAGGCACATGGGGAAACTGTTCAAATACTTTCATTTAAATAGAAGCCATTTAAAACATAATCGTTAAACTTGTAGTAGTGTGTATCTCCTGATTCATCAAAGAATCAATTCATGGCCGGTGTTACAATATTGTAGGATAGTGAATAGATCTGCACAGGATATCTAGATGTGTAGGTCAACATGGATTGAAGATAAATTCTAAAAGAGTCAGCTTATTAGATTAGTTTTTTTTATGATTATGGTGTGGTGGAGGAATTGCTCGTTGAAGCCATATCCTTAGATAGTAACATTTGCGGTGATGTTTCGAAATCTTCCATTTAGTGGAGAAGGTGGTGATAATATATATCAGAGAAGGGGCATGATCAGGCTATTTCACGAGTGTGGATTCCCACTTTAAAGGTATGAAAAGTAGAGCTGCTTGATTTGTTTGTGAAAATTACCATCGAGCACATTAACTGATATGATCAAGGTACTGGGTTTGCAGTCATTAGAAGACATTACGTGGGTGAAGAGAGTGCTGTAAGTGTGTAAGCATAATTCGCTAAAGAGGCCTAGATGTATATTGATAGAAGAAATGAGAAGTAGTACATGGAAGGGGAATACTTGATTTCAGACATAAGGAATATTCTTTTTTTTTTGTATATTTATTTATTTGTGGAGGGACTGGAACAAATTACCAATGAAATACTGAATTAGTTACCTGAAACAGTTGAAGAAGATAAGCAAAAATTTGTGAAATACAAAGTTAGATAAGTATGGAGATCAATGGGGGCATGTGCTCCATCACTATATATATATATATATATATAAACATTTGGATAGGAGAAAAACCACCGCTTACCATAAAGGGGATTCCTGCGGTGTTGAAACACGGAAAAAAACGTACAGACATAGAGCAAAATTTTCAAGCCTATAGCCCTTCTTCAGTAGTAGTGAGATATCTGCATGATGGATGCTGGCAGCCAACTGAGTTATCCAACAGTACCGGGTATTCATGGTGTGAGGAGGGGGGGGGGGGAGGAGGGGGAAATAACAACATGACAGGAAGTGTGTGTGGGGTAGAAAGGCATAAACCAGAAAATAATAGTAAAGCTGTCCATAGGAACCGATCGCAGAATTGCGGTAGACGTTAGCTGATGGTCCTAAATTGCCTTTTGCACCTAGTATGTTTGTGCAAAAAATATGAGAAATATGTGAAATAAAAACATTAGAAAATTTAAAATAAAGCATATTTTTAAGAACAAACTACAAAAAGATAAGTTCTGGTGAGAGATGACTCTGGGGGGTAAAGGTAAAAGCTGAGGGGGATGGGTGGAAGGGGAGGGGGAGGAAGATTGGTGCTATTTTAAATTTAGTCTTGGTGGTTGTCTGGTACACAGCTGATATTGATAAGCCAGTTCCCACCTTCTAAGTTCTGAGATGCTTCTTTTGTCCGAGAGGACTCTGATGGCGCGGACCGCAAAGCATGTGTTGAAATTGTTGGTGCCATGAGTGGTGGCATAAGATACAGGGTGGTCAGGGTTCTGGGTGAATATTTATTGTCTATGTCCATTCATTCTGATGGCTCTGTTGTGACTACGTTAGTGATGCACTGTGTCAGCTGTCTGACACTAACACTTACCACTCCCTCAACCATTATCCCACACCTGCAGTCAATGATGGAATAAAATATTACATAAAACTTAGTGGACCCCTCCAAGGCCTCACTCCCCATTCTGTCTCGCTCTTCATTGCAAAAGAACCTGGCAACCCAGGATAACCCCATAGTTGCTGCATATGGTTCACCAGATGAGCGTATCTATGCCCTAGTGGACCAGCATCTACAGCCCATTGTCAGCCATCTTCCCTCCCACATAAAAGACATCCGATGCTTCCTTTCTTTGCTATCTACGATAACCACATCTCTTCCCCTTGACTCCTTCCTAATTACAGTTGATGTGACCTCCCTATGTACAAATATTCCCCATTTTCATGGTCTCAGCCCCATGGAATGCCCTCTCAGGAGATTCAGTGGTACAGTGAATCAGATTCACGAAGCAACAACAGAAGCAATTGAATGGCTGCAATCGTTAGACATCAGTCTGTAGTAATAGTTATATTTATTGTAAGTTAATGTAATTACTGTTTTTGTATTTGTTATGCCATACGAAATAAATAAATAGACCAGCGTCCCCCCCCCCCCCCCATAGCCTCCCCACCAGATCCTTCCTAATCACCCCGGCCAAGCTAATACTGAACAATAACTTTTCTCATTTTATGTTAAAATTTACCAAGTTAGCGGCACTACCATGGGCACCTGTATGGCTCCCTCATACGCTAACCTCTACTTAGGCCACCTGGAACAGTCATTTTTAGCTGAGGCCCATCTGAAACCTTTTTGTGGGTCAGATTCATTGATGACATTTTCATAATCTGGACCCATGGGAAAGACAACCTACTCAGTAAACTCAACACTGCCAGCACTCTAAAATTCATGTGGACTTACTCCCGCGCACATGCCACTTTCCTAGATGTGGACCTATCCCTCATGAATGGCTACATCAACTCATCTGTCCATATCAAACCCACCAACTTTACCTTCATTATGATAGCTGGGATCATTATCACATCAAACGGCCCCTCCCCTATAGCCTTGGCATTCAGGTGAGAGACATGTGTACCAATGAACAGGCCCTCCAACAGTATTTTAGCAATATCTCTGAAGCCCTGATATCCCACAGTTACCCACCAGATTTAGTTCATAAACAAGTTTCACGGGCCACATTACAACCCACTCAACCTATCAACAGCCCACAACCCTCTAAATCCGACAACAGTCCTGATTTGGTCACATGATACTTCCCGGGTTTGGAATCCATCAACAGAGTTCTGCGACAAGCCTATGACTTTCTTTGAGCCTGCCCTGAGATGAGAACCCTACTTCCAAAATCCTCCTCCACCCAGAACATGCTTCAGCACACCTCCAAACCTCAATCAACTCTTGTTCCATAAACACGGAACCCCCCAGCCTGCAAGACAGCCGTAAGGTTCGTTTCCTTGCAACAGATCCCGCTGCAAACTATGCAATAAGCACCCGCCTTCCACCACCTTCGCCAATCCCATAACTGGGGAAAGTTTCCCCATCACAGGACTTGCCACGTGTCTATCCTCCCACCTTATATATTAATTCACCTGTAACCATTGCCCAGCCTCCTACATTGGTCAGAAAACGAATCGACTGGCGATCAGAATGAATGGCCACAGCCAATCGGTATTCACCCAGAATCCTGACCACCCTGCTGCCACTCATGGCACCAACAATTTCAACACATTCTTCATGGTCTGTGCCATCAGAGTCCCCTCGGACAAAAGCAGCATCTCAGAACTCAGAAGGTGGGAACTGGCTATCAGTATCAATTGGGTACCAGACAACCACCAGGACTGAATTTAAAGTAGCACCAATCTTCCTCTCCCCCCCCACCCCCCCACCCTTCCATCCATCCCCCTCGCCTCCTACCTTTTCCCACAGAATCATTGCTCACCTGAGCTTATCTTTTTGTAGTTTGTAACTTCGAAATTTGCTTAGTTTTAAATTTCATTTATTTTTATTTCACGTATTTCTCAGTTTTTTGCACATACATACATGATGAAAAAGGCAATTTAGGACCATCAGCTGACGTCTACCATGCGTGCTTCAATGATTGGTTCCTTTGGACAGGTTTATTATTATTTTCTGGTTTATGGCTTTCTGCCCCCACCCTCACTTCCTGACATGTTGTTTTTTCCACCCACCATGAGCTACTGGCGAGCCTCCATTAAGCAGCCATCTCACTACCACTGGAGAAGGGCTTATAGGCTCGAAAAGTTTGCTCTATGCGTCTACATGTTTTTTCCATGTCTAGACGACGCAGGAATCCTCTTCTGTGGTAAGCAGTGGTTTTCCTCGTATACAAATGTTTAATATATCTGTTTTCAATGCCTTTGTTTCCTAATAACATATATATATATATAAAAAAAATTGGGGGGGGGGGAGAGCTGGTAGCTGATTTCCGATTAACAAAAATGGAAATGTTGACTAATTAAAGTTTTATTCGGGAAATGCTAGTTGTAGTACATGCAGAAGGAAGCTTTTCTTTCTTTAGTTTATCTGTTTTGAAGTGTACCTACCTTCTGTTGTTTGACTACTAGCTGAATGTTGAAAATATTTCCTTCTAAAAAATGAGTCATAGTAGAGTCACTTTATATACAAAATTTTTCTTTCTTCTTGAATACTGGGTTCAAGGTAATTAAAAGCAAATGTATTGCTGATTTTTTGTTAGAATTATATAAACTCTTATATTGCTGTATTTTTTTTTGTGTTATAAATGTATCTATTTTTAAATTCAGGTACCTAAATACATTGCTAACAAATGGGAGAAGGCACCTGGCAACATTGAAGTGGGCAAGCTGAAAATCTCTAAGTGAGTATATGAATTATTTATTCAAACTCTGTATTGAATTACTACACTTTTTTGTTGAAGTCTGAAAAACATACTTATACAAACTCACCATGGCTTCTCTCAGGTCTCATGTGAATAAAATTCACTGAATTTCACTACATTTTAGAACATGTGCCATATTTGAAACTACCTGTATGATTGTTAATTAATGCTGTATGGAAAATTTTATTTCTGTGACAATACTGTAAATATTTGTGGTGTGGGCATTGATCAAAATGTTTTCTTTAGAAACCAAAACAAAATTATTCATAAGCTGGTAAAGAGTTAATGCTAACTTGATTTGACTGCAGAATGGGTAAGAAGATAATCATTTTGAATGCATGTCCTGATTTATCTGTGTTTACTAGGTTCGGTAACCAAGCACTGAATTTAATGGATATAAAGGGTGCTATTTAGCAAATAAAAATAATAAGAGTGGTAAAGGGAGCTATTGTTATCTACATATGACAGTGGGATGACATACACAAAATGTGCACATACATAGACTGTTGAAAATTTGGGTTACAAACCCATTTTCAGCAGAACTTGATGTCCACAGCGTGGGAATCTGAAAAAGAGTGTTGGACTTCTGTCCTGTGCATATCATAAAGCGGCACTTTTCCTCAAAATGTTCAGTGCTGTGTATTTGACAATGTTTTGTATATTTGCCCTGACTTTGTTTGGTAATCAGTAGTTTCTGTATCTGTAGGTATATACAAACATTAAAACAGAGCTGGACGTAGACACACAAGGCCCTTAAGTGGTTAACAGAGATGAGTCCCTGTTTTTGATAATGAGGTAAAAAACAGACTTAGCTTTCTTTTTTATTTATTTGACTTTAGAAAATAGACAGGTTAACTTAGAAATGACAATGACAAATATCCTTCTTTTACATACTATAATTACAACTAGCCACAAAGCCCATCAAAAATGACAGGTTTACCGGAGCATTCTTGCAATTAATTTCATTTTAGTTGCTTACCTAAATAGAATTGTTATAGAATAAAGATCAGTGTGCTGTAATTTCTCGTCCCGTGTAATGTAGCTAAAACTTTCAGTTGTCAACTTGAATGACCCCAGTGAAAACGAAGGATGCTAAAAATAAATGTTAACAACTTACGTTATGCCACGTAATATTAGTTTTAATTGTGGTTTAGCCCGCATAGATAGCGAACAATTTGGAATTTCTTTCATTCAAACCAAGTAATAATTTCAGTAAAAAGAAAAAGTAACTGATAATTAATATGCCAATTTAAACAAAAATTCATACTTTTCTTTGTGTTGTAGCAATTCATTTCTTAGCAGTTGTTTAAATAAATTGAATTATTATAAAATAAATGCAATTCCTAGTGCCTTGTGCTGTAACAAAAGGTTCCGTTACTTTCCTGGTCCAGGTTGCATTTTAAACCTAACCACATACGGGAGTAGTTTACATCATGATACATGACGTCAAAATGTGACATAGGACTTATGAAAGCTGCTTAAATAATTGATAGTAACTAAATTCAATGTTCTTTTGCTGTGATAAGGTTCATTTTTTATTCTGGTCCAGCCTGAATTTTAACCTAACCACAATCTCGGCTAATAATGCCGCTACAAAATCAAGGGTGCAAGGGTTTGGGAGAGACTATACTAGCATTTTCCAACCAAATGTCAACCTCTCCTACACATGGTGCACCCTGTTTGCACGGACGAGGCTCTAGCGACTCAAAGATTCCCGGTATAAGGAGTCACCCACTGCTTGCCAACGGCCTCCGAAAGGAGGGCGGAAGAGCGAGGGGCGGTTCAGGGCACCCTCTTGCCCTTGGGGTTGGAAACGGCCCCTAAAGGCGGTTGAATCAGAAATGGTCAATGGCATGAGGATGCACAAGGCAACGGGAAACCACTGCATTAAAGACCCAAAGGGTATCCCGAGGACATGTAATCCTCTCAAATTACAGATATCATGATGGCTTCTTCCTCGGTAAAATATTCTGGAGGTAAAATAGTCCCCCAATCGGATCTCCGGGTGGGGACTGCTCAGGGACGAATCATCAGAATGGATAGAAACATTCTACGAGTCGGAGCGTGGAATTTTAGAAGTCTGAATAGGGCAGGTAGGTTAGAAAACTTAAAAAGGAAGATGGAACAACTTAAGTTAGATGTTGTTGGTATTAGTGAGATTAAATGGACGGACACACAGGATTTCTGGTCGGGGAACACAGGATAATTAACACACAAGTTGTCAATGGAGTCACAGGTGTAGGATTTCTAATGAACAAGAAAGCAGGGAAACGGGTGAGTTATTATGACAGTTTAGTGACAGGATTATTTTGATGAGGTTACAAACTAAGGCCGCTCCAACCTCGTTAGCACAAGCGTATATGCCAACGTCACAGGAAGATGACGAAGAAATATAAATAATATACACTGAAATTGAAGAATTAATCCAATATGTGAAGGGGGAGGAAAATCTAATAATCATGGGTGATTGGAATGTAACACTGGGAGAAGGAAAAGAGGGGAATACTGTAGGAAGTTTTGGTCTACGAGAAAGAAATGAAAGAGGAAGCACGTTGTTAGAATTTTGTGAAAGATATAAGCTAGTTGTGGCAAACACACCGTTTAAGAACCATGCAAGAAGAATCAGCTAGATTATATCATGGTCAAAAAGAGATTCAGGAATCAAGTTCTAGACTGTAAAGTATACCCAGGAGCAGACATAGACTCTGACCATAATTTGATGATAATGAAGTGCAGACTGAAATTTAAGCGAATAAGGAAGCAGTATAAGCAGAACAGACTGGAAGTGAATAAACTGAAACAATCTAGCATGAGAGAAAAATTTGCAGAAATGGTAGACTTACGTCTAAGAAGTGACTGTGAAAGGAGGACGAGTGGAATGCATTAAAGACTGAAATAATGAAAGCTGGTAAAGAAACATTGGGCAACACGCTGCCCGAAAACCTTGGATCACAAAGGAAATGTTGGAACTAATTGATCAGAGGAGAAGGTACAAAAATGCTCAGAATGAAGCAGGAAGAGAGCAATACAGACAATTTAAAAATCAAATAAAGAGAAAATTCAAAAAAGCAAAAGAAATAAGGCAAGAAGAAAAGTGTGAAGAAATTGAAAAGGAAATGGTCGTAGGTAAAGTAGATGTTGCATATAGGAAGATCAAGCAGAATTTTGGAGAAATGAAAAAAAGAGGTGTGAACATTAAAGCTGCCGATGGGAAAACTCTTTTTAGCTCAGACGATAGAGCTAACCGATGGATGTAATACATTTAGAAACTGTATGTTGGGGACAACTTTAACAATAGTGTAATGGAAAAGGAATGCGATGTCGACTTTGACTTACGAGATCCTGTTTTGAGGACAGAATTTAATAGAGCACTGAATGACTTGAAAGCAAATAAGGCAGTTGGAATTGATGCGATCCCTGCAGAACTTCTTAAATCCCTAGGAGAAGAAGGAATTGAAAGATTATTCATGCTACAAATAATGCTCTCGAGTGACTAGCCGAGTTATAGAAGTGTTATAATAATCACACAATATTTCGGCACTCTGAATCGTCGGCGCCATCTTCCGGTGAAGTGAGGTCAGGAACATGCGAAGCTGCTGAGCTAGACCAGATTCCCGCTGCTAACCTTTGATTGGTCGGCTGTGGAACCAGTCGTAGCAGGGGTCAAATCTCGTTGCGGCTTGAATCGATGCCAAGGTGGAGTTACGGCTAGATTTGATGTCCTTTTTCACATGACATATAGCGGATGGGCTTAAAATCACCGCTCCTGCGAAGAAGATATCCGAAAACAAAGCCTTCACGATAAATTGTTTGTCCAACTGATGGGTCAACACGAATCCGTTGCGGGCCTCATATTGAGCCATGCTGCCACGTGATTGGTCAGATTTGTAACCAATGGTAGCCGGGGTCCTGCCTCGTAGTAACTCATCGTTCGGTAGAAGGAAAAGTCAGAAGGCAAAAACTTACCCATAAGCTGATCATTAATGCCTGAGCAACAAATTGCTCGCTTATGTTACTACCGAACTTTCCGTTGATCTGGACGCGCCGTGTAATGCGTCACGGTCGCGCTGTCGACGAATAGTATTGATGATTGGCGTCCAGGCTTCACTCAGCTGGTACCCGCTGTCGCGGTTGACGAGGTTAGACGCGAGATGAATTTCTACTGCTTCTGTAAGGATGCTATTCCAGAAGCTCCCAGTATGCGCCAGTACTCTGGTATTTTCGAAATCAAAACCATGGCCATGTTCTAGACTGTGTTCCGCCACCGCAGACTTTTCTTTCTGCCCCAGACGAACATGTCGTGCATGTTCTAGACAACGTTGGTGAACACACCGCACCGTCTGGCCAATGTAGCTCTTTCCACACTCGCAACTAATGCTATATCTTCGGGCATTGCGGAAAAACACAGGCATTATTGTCTTACCGACAGACAAAGGTAACGCTTCTGTAGTGCTTACTATGGAAGATTATCGTCGAAAGGTGGAAGAACTCCTGAAAGACACATCCTATCGCAAGATTGCACGGGATCCTACCAACGCCGTGGTGAGAAAAACGACAGCTCTTCTTAAGAACTCAGGGCTGCCAGAAGACACAGTTAAACAGCTACTACCCCGGGCTGCTGTTCCTCCAAGGCTCTATGGACTCCCCTAGATCCATAAAGAGGGTACCCCATTGCGGCCAATAGTAAGTACCATCAGATCAGCTACATATTTGCTTGCCCGATATCTTACTGGGCTGCTGACACCATTAGTGGGTAAAGGTCCTCATCACGTGACCAACTCTGCAAGATTTATAGACGTCATCAAAGAACTCCACCTGCAGCAACATGATTTATTAGTGAGTTTCGATGTGGTGTCACTGTTCACTAGGGTCCCTCTCACTGACACTCTGTGTCTACTGGAACAGCATTTTGAGCTTGCCATATTGGAGTTATTCCGGCACACACTCCAATCCTCGTATTTCTTGTATGACGGGGAGTATTACGAACAGGTTGATGGAGTGGCCATGGGCAGTCCTTTATCGCCAGTTATTGCTGATTTCTTCATGGAGAACTTTGAAGACAAGGCACTAGCAAGCGCTCCTATGAAGCCCACCGCTTTCTTCCGATACGTAGATGATACCTTTGTGGTCTGGCAACACGGCAGAGACAACCTTGAAGCTTTTCTCCATCATCTTAACAGCAGAAACGAAAACATCAAGTTTACGATGGAGGTGGAAGAAGAAGAAGGCCGGCTGCATTTTCTAGACATTCTAATAGAAAGGAAACCTGACGGGTCTCTAGGACATTCTGTGTACAGAAAACCGACGCACACAGACCTATACCTGAACGCGCGTAGCCATCACCATCCGGCACAGCGCAAGACGGTACTCAGCACGCTTGTACATAGGGCGCGAGCGATATGCGATTCGGACAGTCTACCCGATGAATTGAGTCATCTGCGTCAGACCTTTCGACGCAACGGGTACACTGATTATCAGATAAGACAGGCATTCCGAGAGCCGACACGTAGTCTCAACAACACCAAGAAAGAGCCACCTGATCGTCTCGCCTTCTTGCCGTACTCTGGCGCCACAACGTCCAAGATAGGACGGATTCTAGCAAAAAGTGGAATGAAGACCGTTTTCCTGCCACCACCGAAGGTGAAGAACATCTTGCGCTCCCCCAAGGATGACCTTGTTTTGCGGACACCTGGGGTATATAGCATTAGTTGCGAGTGTGGAAAGAGCTACATTGGCCAGAAGGTGCGGTGTGTTCACTAACGTTGTCTAGAACATGCATGACACGTTCGTCTGGGGCAGAAAAAAAAGTCTGCGGTGGCGGAACACAGTCTAGAACATGGCCATGGTTTTGATTTCGAAAATACCAGAGTACTGGCGCATACTGGGAGCTTCTGGAATAGCATCCTTACAGAAGCAGTAGAAATTCGTCTCGCGTCTAACCTCGTCAACCGCGACAGCGGGTACCAGCTGAGTGAAGCCTGGACGCCAATCATCAATACTATTCGTCGACAGCGCGACCGAGACTCATTACACGGCGCGTCCAGATCAACGGAAAGTTCGGTAGTAACATAAGCGAGCAATTTGTTGCTCAGGCATTAATGATCAGCTTATGGGTAAGTTTTTGCCTTCTGACTTTTCCTTCTACCGAACGATGAGTTACTACGAGGCAGGACCCCGGCTACCATTGGTTACAAATCTGACCAATCACGTGGCAGCATGGCTCAATATGAGGCCCGCAACGGATTCGTGTTGACCCATCAGTTGGACAAACAATTTATCGTGAAGGCTTTGTTTTCGGATATCTTCTTCGCAGGAGCGGTGATTTTAAGCCCATCCGCTATATGTCATGTGAAAAAGGACATCAAATCTAGCCGTAACTCCACCTTGGCATCGATTCAAGCTGCAACGAGATTTGACCCCTGCTACGACTGGTTCCACAGCTGACCAATCAGAGGTTAGCAGCGGGAATCTGGTCTAGCTCAGCAGCTTCGCATGTTCCTGACCTCACTTCACCGGAAGATGGCGCCGACGATTCAGAGTGCCGAAATATTGTGTGATTATTATAACACTTCTATAACTCGGCTAGTCACCCGAGAGCATTATTTGTATTCTCAACGCCGAGAAAGACTTCGTAATTATATATTATTCATGCTGATATCAAAAGTTATGAAACGGGAGATTCCAACTGATTTTAATAAAAATATCATCTTCACACTTCCAAAGAAAGTACAAGTCAACAAATGTGAGAATTATCGCACCATTAGTCTAACATCACATGCTTCAAAATTACTGACCAGAATAATATACAGATGGATGGAAAGGGTAGTAGAAGAGATAGTAGGTGAAGATCAGTTTGGGTTTAGGAAAAATCGCAGAAATTTTTTTTTTCTATGTGACATAAGTTTTCAGGGAGAAAAAATCAGTATGCTACGATTTGCTGATGACATTGTCTTGTTAGCAGAGAAGGCTGATGATATTGAGAAGTTACTGAATGGCATGAACAAAATACTGAAGGATGATTTTGGACAGAATATAAATAAGAGCAAGACAAAAGTGATTATATGTAGCAGAAATGATACCAATACTAGTAGATTAAATATAAAAATAGGATCGGATGCAATAGGAGAAGTGAGTTCTGTTACTTGGGAAGCAAAATTACAACCGGTGGCCGAAGTAGGAATGATGTTAAAAGCAGAATAGCAGTAGCAAAAAGACCCTTCATGAAAAAGAGAAATCTTTTAGTTTCAAATATTGATCTAGGAATTAGAAAGAACTTTTTTGTGGACCAGAGCACTTTATGGTAGCAAAACATGGACTTTAATAATACCGGAAATAAAGAAAATTGAACCATTTGAAATTTGGTACTACAGAAGAATGCTGAGACATGCTGGATTAGTTAATTTGGTGGTGGAGGGAACAGTCAAAATTAAGAACTGTAGAGTAAGACAGAGATTAGAATATATGAAGCAGGTAATTGAGGATGTGGGTTGTAAGGGGTATGTAGAAATGAAGAGGTTAGCACAGGACAGAAAGGGATGGAGGATTGCATCAAACCAGTCAAAAGACTGACGACAGCAAAAATAAAAAAAAATAAAAAAAAAATAAAATCAAAGCTTCAATCACACGCGCATTGATAGTGACATCATGTATCGTGACATAAACTTGACCCCCACACACTTCTCTAAACTTGCCGCCAGAGAAAAAATACTTTAATCACATGCATATTAATACTTGTACTATATCGTATTTTAGTGGTAATAATGCTTCGCGAAATAAACTTAATAAAAAATCTTATGGGTTCTTCCATCTTCCTTTTTTATATTCATATTCAGATACATTATACAATCTTTGAATGGCTGACACAGTTACATGCGGTTGAAATATGGCAACAGTAAAGGAATTAAGGGGACTGCATCACTTTCACCACTGCACCATTTTCGTGATGAATGCCACACAGTAAAAATATCGTAAAAAATTTTTCACTTGGTTCAGGCCGTATTTCAACCTAACCATGATTTTTATGACAAAATGAAATTGTTTAGGTTTAAATTATCCCTGTACCGATAATTTTTATGTTATTTTTGCAGTGCTGATATCATTTCCATTTGCTCAGCCTTTCATATTTCGGCATTTTTAATTAAATTTCTAGCGATTTTTCCGCAAAGTATGAATGCAAAACGTGAAGAGGACATATTGACGAAGCGTCTGATGTAAATTTCAACAGGTGAGTGCCAGTTTCGCGAAGATTCCGAAAGTGGTGCAGTTCCAGGAATTAAAAATAAATTTTAACAACTTACGTCACTCCACGTAATATTAGATTGTAGTGTATGCTGTATATTTGTGATCAGTGTGGAACTACTTTCATTAAAACGAAGTAATTAATTAAGTAACGGAACACTCATGAAAACAAACTATTTAAAAAAAAAAATACTCATACCCTCTGTAATGTCCAGTTCTATTAATAATCTACCACACTTTTACATAAAATGAATATTACATAAATATAAGCATCTAATGATTGATATGTTGATTTAAACGCAATTCATACTTTTATTTCAGTGTTCTGACAATTCATGTCGTAGAAATTGCTTAACTAAATAGAATTGTTATAAAATATAAAATTCAATGTAACTCCTCATGCCTTGCGCTGTATCAAAAGGTTTCAGTTTCCATCCGCATCCAGGTTGCATTTCAACCTAAACACATACTATGGTAAACCTGCCACCAGGAGAATAATATTTTTATCTCACGCATATTAATACATGAACAGTATTGCGTTTTAGTGGCAATAATGCATTGCGATATAAATTAGATAAAAAATCTTCATGGGTTTTTACACATTTTTTTGTTATCCTTGATTCAGACCGATATTAAAATGTTTGAATGGGTGACACAGTTGCTGAAATAATAAGTTCAGTAATACTACACAGTGAAAGCAAAGGAAATTAAAATAAATCTTATAAACCTACATTATGCCACGTAATATTTGTTTTAAGAGTAGTGTAGGATGCACAAATCGGGATCAGTGTGCAACTATTTCCATTAAAACGAGTTAGTAATTTCAGTAATAGGACACAGTTTAAAATATTTCGGAAAAACTAAATTATTCATGCCCTCTGCCATAATTTTAAATGCCATTTGTAATTCTGATTCATGTGAAGTTACAATATAATCAAAACATTCGCTACATTGATTCTCGAAACACAAAGCTTTTATCTTACATATCTATGGACAAAGAATTTAAGGAATACTTGTATATATCAAAAGAATATTACGTAAATATAAGCATCTAATGATTGATATTTCGATTTTAACGCAATACATACTTTTATTTCAGTGTTCTGTCAGTTAATTTATTTGCGGATGCTTGGAAATATAACGTACATTACCATGAATAATGGCGTAAAGCGTGACGCCATTGCGCGACATCATAGATTGACGTCATGCTGTGACAGGTGACGTTATACATGACAGCTTGCTTATTATATTAATAGATATTACATTAATGTGGACTAACTTTCTTCTCTGCAGATGAATGGGCGAAGTATCTATAGACCACAGACTTCATTACTTCTGAGAAAATGTACAGCACAGATATTATATTAAACATGTTTTGTTCTTTGATGTGTCTTTAATAATTCACACTCCTTGAATGTTTGAAAATGATTAGGCCGCACTTTTGACTTTGATGTACGTGACAGCACCCTAGTGCTACCACCACAATTGTATAAATTTCCAAAAAGAATTTCTCTAAGGTTAGGTGTATAGTTCCAGAAATGATGATACTTTTAAGTCCCCCCTACATTACTGATCCATATAGCCAGGTGCCATTTGGACTCGATCCAAGCTAGGCATTCACTCATGACTGTACCACTTCACTCCAAGCCGGGCAAGGCCAGTCTGCTGTATGTTGCCATCAAGTGCATAACTGTGTGTTTGTGGACTAACTGTGAATATGCACATCTATTCACATTAGAGCATTTATCTTCATTTCACTTATATCACCAGTATGAACGAGGAGGATTTCATAAATTTAGTTGCTGCTGTAGTTTGCATTTACATCAAGAAAAGGAAACCAAAAACTAATTAACTGGAAGGATGGCTTTAAGACAGAAAAAAATGACGACTTTGGTTCAATAGCTCTTGCCCAAGCTGCTGTTTAGTTAAAGATGGATGAGATGACATACAGTATGTTGTTCAAAATGGTCACCCCATTGATCAAGGGAAGGGATATGAATATGAGACAAGCCATCTCACCTTTCAAGAGATTGAGTGCTACTCTATGGTACTTAGTACTTACCTATTAAGAACTGAAATTCTCTACAGCTATTTCATCCCAGGGTTTAGGGTGGATAATACACACCTGTCTGGCAGTTTAAAGCCCCTATCAAAGCTCACATTTGTGAGCTGTTTTACACTAACTCATTGTTAACACCAGATATAAATATATCTTATATCTTTAAATGAGCAATACTTGAATATATATATATATATTTTGGATCTTGGAAATGGCTATGCCGATTTGGATGAAATTTGATATTTAGATAACGTTTTGACTTTTAAGATTACCTAAATAGTTGTCTCCCCTACAAAAAAATGAGTTTACAAAATATGAACGATTTTTTCACTCGGTATCTCAAACGGCACTAGCGTCATCTCGTAGACAATTCAGGTACCAGAAAGCCTACAGATTGTTTCTTCGATTTCAAAGAATATTTAAATGAACAGTTCTTGTCTAATATTGTCTCTGGTTCTTGTTTACTGGCTGACCCGTGTAAATAATAGCACTACACATTTAATTGTAAAACATTTAAAAAGGAAGATAATTAAAAATTTATCATTGGTTTTTTCAGAGGTGATACTTTACAGAAACTTCTTTGAAAATAATATTACCAGTACCAGTAATAAAGTAATCATCATTTACTTTTTGACCATAAAAAGTGGTTGTTAGTTCGTCATTAAATATTACCACGCGAGGTATGAGCATAGTTTTATCGGAGTGAATGATGTTATATCATTACCGTGACGTCACAATCTGATGATGAATTCTTATAGAACTCGATGAAACATATCAAAAATAAAAAATAAATGTTCTTGACATCTCGCTTGGTTTTCGATATATAGCATGTCAATGATCAGGTATAGGTATAGTTCCTTGCTTCTTCTGGTCCAGGCCGTATTTCAACCTAACAACAACCATTAGGAACAAAATAGAACATTGAAAGTACATTTCCACTGTATAGACGTAGTAGTTTTGGTGGATTTTTTTTTCAGGTCCCCTCCGGATCTAATCCTAACCTCTTCACCTGAGATATCAGAAAAATAAATTCATAATTTTCGATTTGTCTCTACGAGTTTCATACGAATTCATCATCAAACTTGGCTATGGTGAAATTTATCTTCTGGTCCAGGTCGCATTTCAACCAACCACGTCAATTTTGAGATACGATATCTCGAGAACTAAGCGAGATATAAAAAAATTAATGTTTACTTTCAATTTATCTCATCGAGTTACATGAGAATCCATCATCAAGGGTTATCGTAGAATCCCCTGAACTACCACAATTCTCGCACCATTAATTAATCCCTGACTGGCATTAAGATTTCTATTTAACATAATAATAGCATTTTTCTTTGAAAGCAATTTATGAGGCGGTCTCGCAAATGAATCTAATGATTTGGATGAATTTTCATATGTAGATATTTTTTGCTTTTCAAGTTTTTGACACTTTTTTTTTTTTTTTTTTTTTTTTTTTTCAAAAGGAGCAATTTTTGTATTTGGTATTTAAAAAAGGCTCTAACCTCATTACTTAGAAGGTTCAGGTACCAGTAAGCCCACTGATGTTAGTTAAGCTTCTCTTTGGTTAACTGTGCACCTAAAATGCCTAGGAAGCCTTCAAGCCTTTTACTTTAATCAAACTTTACTCGTAATCTTGGATATTGAACAGAAATCAAAAGATGCCGAGAGAAGATCGGTCACCCAGATACTATATATAAAATTATGTATTCTGGGCACAAAAAAGGAAAGGACTAGGATCAAACCTGGGATGAATGGAACAGTTCTTGGAATTCATTAGTTATTCTGAACTAACTATTGGATGTAATATATCGACTATATAAAAAAATTTCTAAGCTCACTCGGTAACCTACGTCAATCACTATTGGCTGAAGAATGGTAATGTCGCGCGCACAGCCATCACTCACAAATTAAGTGGCCAGAGGTGTCATTAGAAGAAATTCGATGTTATGTCCATAATTTAATAGCTAAGCTATTGATATAAAATTAATTGCCATTATTAATTTAATTGTGATGGAGCTAATGCTCCAGTGGCAATTTCCCTAGTCACCTCATTACCCCATTATATATATGTATTTAAAATTTTCTTTTATAGTTGGAGTGTTAATTTCCTCTCCCATTCCCTTTTACAATTTACAAATTTTAATTGTAAATTCTTTAAGCATTTTTGGTAAATTATTCATAACTTCACTTGACAATTTATTCCAATTCCTGACACCCTTACCAACAAAAGAAAATTTTCCCTCTCCCTTATGCATCAAACTGAACACCAGCTTGTGGTCATGGTCACCTTTTCCCTTCCGTGCACCATTCCTAATTCTTTGAACAATATCCCTCCAAGCCTAATCACCAACATATGCCATCTGTTCACCTACCTCCTTTCCTCCAATGACTCCCAATCCATCTCCTGTATCATATCAGTTACTGACTGGGTCCTGTGATAATTTGCACAAACAAATCTAGCTGCTCTTCTTTGCACCCCCTCCAACTCCTGTATTTGGTAACCAAAATGTGGGTCCCAAACTACATCACCATAATACATTAATCAAGTTTGATTTTCGTTGCATGCCATAGTTAAAAAAATATCGATAAACTTTAGTGCTAAAAAAATGTGGAATTGATTTTCAGTAACATGTCCCTAATGAAAGCAACATAATAAACTAAAATTACCCACAGTCTCTGCTGTAATCATGAATGCCAGTTGTCATTCCGGCGTAGGCTAAATTTCAATTTAATTAAAACTTTTGATAATGTTCCTGCTTGACCAAAGTTTATAAAGTTTATTTGCTTTTTATTTATTTTACTGACCACTTTCATTAATGGTCTTAATTCATGTTCGCTGTATGTGAATTATTGGGTTATTTAAAGTGGACATCAGACCAAATACGTTACGGAATCAAGTATTCTGTCAGTTCATTTCTTCAGAGTTGCTCAATTATTATAATAGTCTAGAATCTGTATTAAGTTCTTTGGCCGTTACTGACATGATGACCAAAAATTAAATTATGAATGTTTGCCCAGCCTCAATAAAAAAACAACGTAATGCTTTCGAAGTAAACAGGAACTCTTCAAATTTTACAAAGTGAACTTTTAGGATCAAATACAATTCAAGTTGGTATTTCAGCGAGTCTAGCAACTACAACCTTTGAAATAATTATACGACAGCGCAGTCGTCTCTGTCCGTGTTTAATACTTCTATCAATGCTTATGAGTTCTTCAAGCTCAAGAGATTTTATTCACCCAAAGGATGAAACATGGTTCAAGTTTGTATTTGGTCAGATCAGGTCAACTTGTCATAATCTCTTTCTTACCCTAAAAACTGGAACTATTCTAGACCCGTGACGACACACAAAAAACTGCCATGGGCTTATACTAGTAATAAATAAATAAGCAACTGTAAGCTGTAATGGCAACTTTTTAAAGCCATGAATATTTAATGACCAGACAAAAATCTGATGTTTTCAGGATAGGTCTGCATTGTTACTACCATAACATATTCACTAAATATGTTTCCAGTTGGCATCAAAGAAACTGCCATTCATAAAGGATTTTGTTGTTTTCGCCGGTGTCATATTAATACAACTATAAATGCTTACGGGATTATCACTGCGTTGCTATATTCTTAATTCTACTTTTCCTGACGTTTCAACCTAGTCTTAGGTCTTCTTCAGGAATCGTGCGCCGAATCTGCTACAGATTGTGATCTTCTGGAGACCGGTGTGGCTAGTTGTTTATTTGTACTGTCGATTTTCTGACTATCCAAAGATGTTGTTTACCATGTAATATCTGTGGGTCCAGAGTTAATATTTCTTCAGCACACATTTCCAACTCTGGCTAAGACCGTAACCACCATCTTTATTGAGGTTGTTTGGATGTTTGAATATTTCAATAACCTCTCTCACTTTTCTTTGGAGATAACCTTCGGTTTTAGCTAGCACTCTTGTATTGTCTCACATCCTCCATCTGGTGTTTGGAAATAGCTGATTTCGTGGGATGCCTCAGACGGCTGTGACTCTTATGTTCACGTATCTTCACGGCTACGGCTATTTCGGTTTCGCCTATATATACCTTCCCGCAATTACAGGGTACTTCATAAATTCCACTGCTTTGTAAGGGAGACCTTTGATCTTTGGCCGTTCACAGGTTTTCTTTCACTTTTTTTCCACTTCTGAATATAGGAAGAATATTAGATTTCATTAAAATTCTCCCAATTTTTTCCGAGACACCTTTCACGTATGGCAGTACGGCTTTCCTTTTCTGGTCTTCATCAAGACAGTTTTTCTTTTGCTTAGCTGACATTGCATTTAATATCATATTAAACCCATAGCCATTATGTCTCAGTGTCCGTTTAAGATGTTCTTGTCCATTTATTAAATGTTCCTCGTCCGCGATTCTTTCTACCCTTCAGAACAGCGTTTTAGTCAAGGCTCGGTTTTGTGATGGGTGATGGTGTGATAAAGCATGGAGGTACCTGTCTGTATTTGTTGGTTTTCTGAATACCGTGTGTCCAAGCCGTCTCCTGACTGCTTTTTCACTAAAACATCTAGGAAAGCCAGCTGACCGTTCTCTTCGCGCTTCATTGTAAACTTGATCTTTGGATGGATACTATTAATGTGATCGGAGAACTGTTTCAAATCTTCTTCTCCATGAGGCCATTTCACAAAAGTATCGTCTACATATCTTAGCCAAAGTGATGGTTGCAGTCTCAATGGCTTTCTTTTCAAATTTTTCCATAAACAAATCCGCTATGATGGGCTACAGAGGGCTGCCCATTGGCACTCCTTGTTGTTTGTAAAGCTCATTGTTCCAATGAAAGTAGGTAGAGGTAAGACAATGTCTGAAGACCGACCTCCATTCCACAGTGAATTCTTTATCTATGATTTCCAACACGTTGTTCAGTGGTATGTTTGTGAACAATGACGTAATGTTAAAACTTATTAACAAGTCATTGTCAGATAAATTAATCTTATTAATTTTTTCGACAAAGTGCAATGAATTTCTTATATAAGTCTCTGTGCATCCCACCAGCGGTTATAATTTTTAGGCTAGGAATTTTGCTAACCCATATGTAGGTGAATTTATGGCACTCACAATAGATCGTAGAGGCACCTTGGCTTTGTGGATTTTAGGCAGGCCTTAGAAGAGAGGGGAAACTGGAGATCCACTTAGTATATTTCGTTTCACTGTCCATTCCAAGTTCAAATGGCTAACATGTTCTTTAGTCTGTCTTATAATTTTTGCTGTGGGGTCTTTATCCAGTTTTTTGTATGCGTTGTCTGCTAATAGTTGTTGGATTTTTTCTTTGTAGTCTGACGAATCCATGATGACAGTGCAGTTTCCCTTATCAGCTGGTGGAATTATAATGTCCTGGTTTTCTTTTAACTGTTGTAGTGCATAAAACCAATTGTCCAAACCATCAAAGCACGAAATGTTTTTCACCGTGCAAGTTCAGCTTTACTTCAAGAAAGGATCCAGTTCATGCGTCGAACTTTGAACGATGTGGAGAAATCTATATATGAAGCTAGGCTAAAATTATCAAATAAAATTGTACCAGTCGTTTGGAATAGGTTTGTCATGATGGTAATGGAGAAAGCCCACTACACGTTGTGGAAGGGTACAAATGACCAAAAACGTAAATTTGAAAAGTTGGATAAATGCAACGGCACGTGTTGGGAACAGAAGAGTGTTGTAAAAAATTTATCTTCAGCACATTTGGACGAACATCAAACCTCAAACTAAACTCGTCATTAGCACCCAGGGACCAGCAGGCAGCATGACGAGTAAACTCGTCAACAGCAGTCAAAGGGTTCAAAGGGTTAAAAGATCTAGTGCTGGGCAATAGTATTAACTATCGAGGTCATGCGTCTGAGCTGTTAAGAGTCCAGGTGTTAGACTTTGATGGTGTCGATAAGGTTTGATCATATACCACTAGATTGTAGCACCACATATCACTGTGTGTGTTTCCTACAGTAAGTAGCTTTTTGGATTTTTTTTCTGTTAGGAAACATTTGTGTTTTGCTGAACATTTCCTGTGTAACCATTTTATTTGCGAAATTTTCTCATAGGCTATGATTGCATTCCACTAGATAGCAGCATCACATATCATAGAGATATTGATATACTATGAGTGTTTTGTTCAGCTTAGTTGTATTCTGGTGCTTACGGGAAGATATAGCTTCAGGTGTTCACATTAAATTAGAGGGTTGTGGGATAGCATACATCAAGTGAAATCAGAAAGATATTACTACAAATGAGCCATTTCTTCTTTCAACCTACTACAACCAACCAACCTTGCTATTCATTGTGTTTTATTTGTGAAATTTTTGCACGAGTTGTCTAGTTCACTGTATATTACAATAATAATAATAATAATGAAAATGCCAATGAAAATGAGGAAGCATGGGGAAAATTAAAAAATCACTTACTGCAGATGTGGGCAGATGATAAATGTATAAAGACAATAACAACTTACAACATTTTGGTATAAAGCTTTATTCTTATACAGAGTTAAAAGTGGGCACCTCCATCGGGAACCGCAGATAAATATCATTACTTTTTTTCCAGCCTACCTGTAATTATACTTTATTTTATTTATTCATTTCGCTTATTTGAAAAAAATCAATCTCAAATGTTGGAAGGATGGTTTTGCCGAGCTCTGTTCAATTAATCTTCTTGAGCTAGCAGCTCAAGTTTTCCATTTTTTTTTTCTACTTCAGAATAGTTACTGTTACTGCAAATCAGTTCACTTGAGTTTCTTTTATGTAAGCTCATTGATTTTTTAGTTTACGTATGTCAGTAAATATTATATACCATTTTCAGTGTTTTGCTATTTTTCATGATCAATATATAAAATACAACAGCACACACTATTGATTCTTTTAATGTAGTGATTAATACAGGTACTTAAATAAAATAAATTACCACCAATGTCAGCTTTGCCAGTCTTACAAAATAATGAAATATATTTTAAAATAGTCGAGCAAATTTTTGGTACGTGATAACAATTCAATCTTAGAAAATATATTAATTACTCATTGCTGCTCAAGTCGTACAACAAAATTGGGCCAGGCAGGTAAAAAGGAAGTGCAGTGAGCAAAGTTTGCACATCAAGGAATCACTTTAGCTGCCTTTTCATTGTATCTTCTGATCCTCACTATTACAGTAAAATAGCTTTTGCATTTATTTTTTTCTTCAGACCCAGTCAATCCATGCTACAACTACACAAATGTTCAATTTTGCATTAACCTTATGGCATTGATTCAAACATGTAATCATTGGTGATTTATTTAAAGTGCAGTTCCAAAGGGGGTAGATTGGAGTAAGTATATTACAACACACAATGTGATTGTGTGTAGTATATTACTTGTAATCATGTTGCACCTTCAGTACTGTAAGAATATACTCTCCTCTTTGATATTGGTCATCTAAGGACCACGAAAAGTAATCCTGTGTGTTCATTTCAATTCTTCTTTTCTTGACTACCAATAGTTCTTCATCCTTTCACTTTGCTGTTTCCTCGTTTCTACCATTCAAATGTTATTACATTTCCTCTTCTCCTGGAAACCCTTGAAATTTTGGATCGATCTCCTGAAAGTTGCTCTATCTTGTATTATATTTTCTGTTATTCTTATCTCAATCAAATCTTTCTTTATTCCTTGGATCCACTAGTCGCCCTTCTTACTCTTGTAAAATTCTTTTTTTAAGTATGTTCTTATCGATTCTCATTATGTGATCCAAAAAAAAAAAAAAAAAAACTGATTCTCCTCTTTCTGATCGTGTCTGACGTCCTTTCAAATCCTTCCTGTTTATACAGATCTTGTCTAAACTCTCCTTTTTCAATTTTTAGTGGTTCCCAAATTTTTATCAAGATTTTCCTTTCCCTTTTCTCTATCTCTTCTATTTCTCCAGTTTTCATAGAGAACAAACATTCTGAGGCGTACAGACCTCCTCGTTTGTTTCATTTTAGTTTTCCTTGAGATATTCTTCTTGTTATATGTATCTTTAGTCATTTGGTATTCTGGTTCTAGTTTTCTTGTTCTTGATCATGATCTCTTTGCTTCCTTATCAAGACCATTAATCTGAATTACTTCACCTAGATGTTTAAATTTATTGAGCTTTTTAATTTTTCTATACTCTGTGTTTAGACTGTGGGTAAATCCCTAATATTGGTCATGAATTTAGTCTTCTCAAAAGAGATTTGAATTCCTACTTTACCTGCTATTTCTCTCAGAAGGTTGATTTGTTCGAGTGTGGTTTCTATACTTCCAGAGAGAACTGGTACATCATTAGCGAAATCCAAACAGTTTACCTCAACCCCTCTATGCTTCGAACCTAATCTTATCTCGTGAGTGAAGTCCCCCTTCCTTGAGTTTCTCTTCCCATACTCTTATTACCTTCTCCAAAACACAATTGAAAAGAACCAGGGAAAGCCCATCTCCCTGCCTGACACAGGTTTTCATTTTAAATTCCTCTGAGATCTCTTCCATAAATTTCACTTTTGAATTTGTTCCAGTGAGGGTATGCCTAATTATCTCAACTGATTTTAAGTCAACACCAAATTTCTGTATAATGTTTAGTAATGAGACTTTATCTTCTGAGTCATAGGCTTTCTTGAAGTCCATGTAAACTGTAACATAGTTTTTGTTCCCTGTCTTGAATTATAGTTTTCAGATTTAGAATCTGTTCTATACGGGATCGTCCTTTTCTGAACCCACCTTAGTATTTTCTAATTTGTTTGTCTATTACGGGTTCATTTCTGTTTTGATGAGCTTTTGACAGTATCTTATATGTGACTGCTACCAGGGAAATTCCTCTGTATTTGTTTACATCTGTTTTGTCAACATTCTTGTGCAATGGGTGTATCAGTGCATTCTTCCATTCCACAGGAATTTCTTGCAGTATGTTTGTCAGTTCCTTCCTTACTTGACCACCTGCTTCTTTCCACAACTCTGCAACAATCAGATCTACCCGTTTTTCAAACCTTCGATTATGTCATGTATTTCTTTCTCATCTGGTGGATCTGATGCTTGCGTGTTTCTGACTGAGTTCTAGTTTTTCTTGAGGTTCTTCACAGTTTGTAAAAATATACTATTATTAATTAATTTTATTTTTTTATTTACTTCAGAGCAGGAGGGAAATCACAAGTATCCCTTACTTTAGCAGAATCAGTCCTTTGTCTGAAGCAACCTGGTGAAGAAAATATCCCAAGAGAACATCGTTTACAAGTCACTGCTGTAACAAAACAAACGCTAGGCGTGTTTTCACACATCACTCGTAAGTACTAAACCAGATAATCTTTAAAAATATTTCTTGGTAAAAAATTAATTAGTTTTACTTCGTAATCTATGTTGTAATATTAGATTTTCAGTGGCAAGCATAAAACAGGAGCATAACAACAAAAGCTGTAGAACTATAGGCACTGTTTGTCCTCCATGTTCTCATATTTAAAACCAGCAAATTTGTCTGATCCTAACAGAATAAAAGATAATATGAGGGAATGAGCTGTATCAAGAATCTTAACTGCAACATTTGATGATTGTATTAGTGTCGGTAAAGTTTGTGTGGTTTAAAATATTTAAAGTTGAGCATGGGAGATACTTAGTAAAACTTAAGAAGATATCAGACAAAATAATAGACGAAAAAAGTAAGAGATAAAGTGAAGTTGTGAACACAATTGAAAATAAATAGAAATGTGGATTTTTGTGAATTATATAACCAATAAAGTAGTATTGTGTGATTGAAATTTGTGTCAGATCTGCAAAAAGTTACCTTCAGGAATAAAGTAAGTGCAGGAGGGAGCTGAAAGATTTTATTTTAAGAAATGATGTGAAACCTATATTGATTGATTATCGGATGATAATTCATATGTTCGTGGGTTTATGATTTGTAATCAAATGGGGAAATAAACCATCACTCGCCAAAATTGAAGGCTGGAGAGCTGCAACAAGTATAAAACACATGAAATGAACACAAACATTAAATATTTTGTTTTAAAAGACATTTTTTCCCTTAATACACAAGTGAATGAATTACTAAGAAGGCAAAGAATGGCTTCACTGATGGGAGGATTTTTCTTTTCTGCCTTTATTATACTTAAAGAAGGCAACATTGCATTCGTGCAGAATACAAGGGGGGGGGGGGGGAAACTGGTAATGGAGATATGGCATAACTAATGCCATTTTTAAAGTGAAATGATCCAGATACTCCTATTTCTTTTTTTAAACAACACTCTCATCAATTATAAGATGGTGCTTTCTGTGGCAGTATTGAATCTCTCCGTAGTAATTGTGTGTGCAGGGATCATCCAAGTGCAGTGATTTCTATCTAGATATAACATTTCATGGGGTAAGAACTGTTGATCTACTTGCATCTCAGTTACAGCATTATTTTAGTTTTAAAAATGCACTTGAAAATTTTGAGACAAAGGTGAGTTATTTATGATGACCTTGAAAAATACAGCCAACTTGTGATTAGTTAAGTAATTACAAAAAGAATAATACATGTAATATTTGGATAAAGGAAACAAAGAAACTACCGCGAGGCACTGAAAATAAGATAGGATAGGGAAAATAAACAGTTACCCGTCACTTACCACAGATGAAGGCAGGAGGGCGAGACACGTAAAAACACAAAAACAAAAGAATTACACAATATTTCGACTTTAGTCGCGGGCTGGGATGTGACCACATCTTTCCCCCTGCCATATGTCTCGCCTCCTACATGAGTAAGACTAAAGTCGAAATATTGTGTAATTCTTTTGTTTTTGTGTTTTTACGTGTCTCGCCCTCCTGCCTTCATCTGTGGTAAGTGACGGGTAACTGTTTATTTTCCCTATCCTATCTTATTTTCAATAAATGTAATATAGCAGGATTGCTGCCTCTAATTTATTCATATATGATATGCAGTCAAAATATTTAATTATACGACTTTTGATTTGTACTTTCCAATGGAGTTTTGTGTGAAGATGATTTGACTTTTTGGCATATTTCTGTGCTTCTGCTTATTGAAGATTTGTAAGAATATGGTTATTTCTTTGATTCAATGAGTTTCTTTCTCTACAGAATGATGGTAATAATATGAGGGTCATTCAATAAGTAATGCAACACATTTTTTTTCTGAAACGGGTTGTTTTATTCGGCATTCAAACACACCATGTTATTTCCCAATCTTTTAGTTACACAACACTATTTTTCAACATAATCTCCATTCAATGCTATGGCTTTACGCCACCTTGAAATGAGGACCTGTATGATTGCATGGTGCCATTGCACTGGTTGATGCTGAAGCCAATATTGTACTGCACCAATAACTTCTTCATCATCTGCGTAGTGCATCCCATGGATTGCGTTCTTCATTGGGCCAAATATAGTGAAATTGGATGGTGTGAGATCGGGGCTGTTGGGTGGATGAGGAAGAACAGTCCATTGAAATTTTGTGAACTCCTCTCGGGTGCGAAGACTTGTGTGAGATCTTGCGTTGTCATGAAGAAGGAGAAGTTGGTTCTGATTTCTGTGCTTACGAACACACTGAAGCCATTTCTTCAATTTCCCAAGAGTAGCACAATACACCACAGAGTTGATAGTTTGACCATGGGGAAGGACATCGACCAGAATAACCCCTTCAGAGTCCCAGAAGACTGTAGCCATGACTTTACCAGCTAAGGGTATGGCTTTAAACATTTTCTTGGTAGGGGAGTGGGTTTGGCACCACTCTATTGATTACCGTTTTGTTTCGGGTTCGATGTGATGAACCCATGTTTCATCGCCTGTAAAAATCTTTGACAAGAAATTTTCACCCTCAGCCTCATGCCGACGAAGCCGTTCCGCACAGATGGTTCTCCTTTGTTCTTTATTGTCTTCGGTTAGACATCGAGGGACCCAGCTGGAACAAACCTTCGAATATCCCAACTGGTGAACAATTGTGACAGCACTACCAACAGAGATGTAAACTTGAGCACCAAGTTGTTTGATGGTGATCCGTCGATCACCTCAAATGAGAGTCTTCGCACGCTCTAACATTGCAGGAATCACAGCTGTGCACGGCCGGTCAGCATGCGGGAGATCAGGCAGTACTGCTAGATAGATTTTTAATGAAAATCTCGCAGGTATTTAAGAAGACCAACATAGAAATTTGTAAGGACAAAAGCTGATACCAGGGTGGTAGTATCGCTTTAGCGCCTTAACTAGCAAGTCACTTGAAATGAAAAGTTCTCTGACAAAAATGTTCTGACTGACTTTAATAGTCTTAAATGACCATGTTGCCTAATTAGAAACTCAACTGAAATGCTAAACGGCCGCCACAAAGCTTTATAACCCAAAGCTGAGGAAAGGTTTTACTATGAAATCACAGCAGTTCACTTCAAGAAAAATTTTAAGTTTATTTTCAAAGTCTTATTCACGAAATATTGCATTAAACAGTTGAGTAGGCGATCGAACACTCATTTCCAGAAAATTGTAGGTTGTGGAGAGAAATCATACCGAACGACCCCTTTTGAAATTTAAAAGTTCTTATTAGACATTATATTAGCCGCCTATTATAACGTCACCCAACATGGCCGACATTGAGTGCAAGTTTCCAACCGCCGCCTTCCCGCTCCAAAACAAACTAGTGTGGATTACCTCACATAACGCTCCCGGAGTAAAGACACCGTGAGGTTGCGGCACAATCTTTTATAGAACCCCCCCAAACCAATGACGTCAGCAACTGTACAGCACCTTTTTGCTTCCGCGTGACTGAACGTTCCCAATGATTGAAGGTAATGAAAGTGTTCAAACTTTGACAGTGTCTAGACTTACCTGCTAGAAATCTAAAGGACGTTTAATGCGAAATTTTGAGTGATTAGTTTTAATTTTTGTTTAATCTTGTGTAGTGATACGACCTCCTACGCAATCGGAGAGTTACCTAAACATTTGAATTTATTCAATTTTTTTCGAGATTCTACTGAACTTCATATTACCCGAATAAAATTAATCTCAAAATTTTCTCAAAAAATTCTCGAGTGTAATGGTGTAAATTATACAAAAATCAGTGGCAGGATAATGAAATTACAACTTGGACAAGATGTGGTAAATTAACTGTTAAGAAGTCATATGGTTTTTCGTTAATAACTCTTAAAGTATTATTAATATCAAAAAGTTAAAATGTTAAAAGTGAAGTGCATTTATCGAAGTGTTTAAAAATTTATTTAAGTTATTTACACAGGCAGAAACTAGGGAATTTTAGTGAATTTAGCTTTCTTTTGAATTATTATTATTTTAAAATTACTTTACTTCACTTAAAAGTGTTCAGAAATAGTGAAATAGTCACGTAACAAAAATCTATTGTTTGAGATTTGGCCAATAATGGATTATCCTATTCCAGGTTGGTTTACCAGTTTCTTTACTATTAAAGTTTATTTAGTGCTTTTATTAAATGTTGGGGATCTTTACTACTTTTAAAATGGTTTACTTAATAAATTAGGTTGTGGTATCAGCTTCTACATAAAATGTTCCTCCCATAACCTGTGTATGCAATGAAAACTATATGTTTACTGTAAATTTACTTCCTCCCTTATACTTGAAGCTAAGAAACTAGAATTTACCAAAATTCTAAAGTGCTTACAAATTGGAGAAAAAGACACTCAGGATCAAGTAAAAAATGGCTAATGACATTAACTCAAATATGGAAGAATAACAGTTTTTTTTTTTTTACTTATGTTTTTACGCCTCATTGACATCGAGGTCATTAGAGGTGGAATGGGACTGGGGACAAGGAATGGGAAGGAATTCAGCTATGGCCATTTGAAGGAAGCATCCCGGTATTCGCCTGGAGTGATTTGGGGAAACATAACAGTTTCTATATTCTACGAAGTCAGCAATTGCAAAGCTGTTGATGGGATTCATGTTTCTTCTATTCTTGGTGTGTTTTAAATTACAAGTTATATCAGTTCCTTGGGGTGTAAGGGTTTGGGCTTTTCCAACCAAATCCAACCTCTCCTTCATGTGGTGCACCCTGTATGCACAGACGAGTCTCTGGCAACAGAGATTCCTGGTATAAGAAGTCACCCCACTACTTGTCAATTGACTCGTAAAGGTGGACAGAAGAGTGGGGAGCAGTCCCAGGCACCCTCTTGCACCTAGGGTTGGAAATGGCCCCTGAAGGTGGATGAATCAGAAATGATCAATGGCATGTGGATGCAGAAAGAAACAGGAAACCACTGCATTAAAGACCCAAAGGGTATCCTGAGGACAAGGAATCCTCTCAAATTACATATATCATAATGGCTTCTTCCTGGGTAAAATATACCGTAGGTAAAATAGTCTCCCAATCGGATCACCTGGTGGAGACTACTCATCAGAATGGATAGAAACATTCTACGAGTCAGAACATGGAATATTAGAAGTCTGAATATGGTAGGCAAATTAGAAAACTTAAAAAGGGAGAAGGAATGACTCAAGTTAGATGTCGTCGGAGATTAAGTGGAAGGATGCACAGGATTTTTGGTCTGGGGAACACTTAATAATTAACACAAAAGCTGTCAATGGAGTTACTGGTGTAGGTTTTGCAATGAATCAGAGAGTAGAGAAACGGGTGATTTATTATGAACAGTTTAGTGACAGGATTATTTTGATGAGGTTGAACAGGGCTCCCACTCTTTTAGCAAAAAAAAAAAAAAAAAAAAAAAGGCCTTTTTAAGGATTTTTAAGTCAATTTTTCATATTTTTAAAAATATTTTTTAAAATGTTATGAAAAAACTAATATGCAACTTACAGCAAATAAATTAAAATATGCATGTTATGATATGATGAAATAAGCTTTAATCGAGTTTATAAATTAATAAATAATAAATTTCTAATAAATTTACTTTTGTTTTCACACAATACAGTGAATATTGAAACTTTTTCCCTTTTCATATATTAAACATAAAATAAAAAACTACTATACCCCAGAAAACTGACACAAGGGCAAAAAGAAACATTACCACCTTAGTAATAAGAATTACTAACATATAAATATAAATAAGAAAAGAAAGGGAAATTAACCCACCACATACCAAAGTGGATGGATGCGATGAGAGGGAACACTTACGCTGACCGTTTGTCCGTCCACTTTGGTATGTGGTGGGTTAATTTCGCTTTCTTCTCTTATTTATATCGCTTAGAAGCCGCTTCCATTTTCCTTAGTTGTTACATATAAATATATATTCTAACTTAATTTGTTTTTATACATTATAGCACAGTAGCAGTTACATCAGGAAAAGACTGCCAAATTGTTGCTCAATTACTTATTAGATTTCAGGTATAGTGTTGAATGAGGAAGACTCACCCCCCCCCCCTTTTTTTTTGAAAGCTACATGTAAAAGACCAGTTAAAGATGAAACATTTTCCATAGTTTTAAGAAATAGGTTAAATACAACTTTTTCAACATCTTTCGAGTTACAGCGGTAGTTCCTATTGGGCATATTTGATCAAATATTTTCTTATATGAGTAAAGTTTACTTACCAGATGAGCTACAACATGTTATAAGGGTAAACATAAAACATACTGGTAAGAGTTGTTAATATGTATGCAGGTTAAATAAAAAAATATACACTTTTTAAATGATTTTTTTTCACATTGTTTAAAAACAAAGGTACATTCTCTTTTAAATCTTTCAATAGAGCCTTAATTTTACTTTCAACATCCTCAAATTCAGCTTTTTTAACTTTAGCAGTTCGTCGAAAACTATTGGACTGTGTGATGTACTTAACATCCCCTATAATTTCAGATTTATCTGCTAGTTTATCAGCATTATCTTCAAGATCTTGCAGTTTCTAGATGTGCCTTTTTACACTTCAAATCTTCCAAATGATCTAAAATAGATTTGTGTTTCACTCCCTGAATCCCTGTATTCTTTGCAGTTTTTTTCTCTTCCAGGTACGCAATATACTTTTGATGAGCCATAGCTGCATACATCCTTAACTTCTTAGTTATTAACAACTTATTTTTGCTGTTTTTGAAATGTTGACTGATTAATCTTTGAGCCACTAAAGACTCTTCTTTTAAATTTTCAACTTCCACCTGCTTGTTCATAGAGAAGCCTCGTTCAACATCTGCTTGTCCATGTGATAATAGCAACAATATCTTTACTACTATATACATAAGAAACTAGTGAGAAATTGCCAAGAAATGTAAGACGCAGGCATGTACGAAGCATAAGAGAGGTTCTGTGCAATGACTCTACTACTTGCTTGAAATATAAGCACTTGGACTAGCGCTAGGTCAAGGTCGAGTCAGAGAGATATCTGCCAATTAGCTTCTTGCCGGGATAGTGAAATTTACTACATCGTATCTCGGTGTTAGAAAAATCAGGCTTTTTCAAAGATTTTAAGGCTTTTGAGCATATTTTAGGGCCTTTTAAGGGCCCTTAAAAAGCAAAATGAAAATTAAGGCCTTTCTAAGATCTTTTAAGGCCCGTGGGAACCCTGTTCAAAACAAAGCCTGCCCCAGTCACATTGGTACAAGTGTTTATGCCAACGTCACAGGAAGATGACAAAGAAATAGAGAAAATATACACCGAAATTGAAGAATTAATCCAATTTGTGAAGGGGGAGGAAAATCTAATAATCTTGGGTGATTGGAATGCAATAGTGGGAGAAGGAAAAGATAGGAATACTATAGGAAATTTTCGTCCAGGAGAAAGAAATGATCGAGGAAGCAGGTTGTTAGAATTTTGTGAAAGATATATGTTAGTTGCGGCAAATACACTGTTTAAAAACCATGCAAGAATGATATACACATGGAAACATCGTGGGGATACAAGCAGATATCAGCTGTATTATATCGTGGTCAAACAGAGATTCAGGAATCAAATTCTGGACTGTAAAGGATACCCAAGAGCAGACATAGACTCTGACCATAATTTGATGATAATGAAGTGCAGGCTGAAATTTAAGTGAATAAGGAAGCAGTATAAGCAGAACAGACTGGAAGTGAATAAACTGAAACAATCTAGCAAGAGAGAAAAATTTGCAGAAATGGTAGACTTACGTCTAAGAAGTAACTCTGATAAGGAGCTCAGCCATGGATGAATGGAATGAATTGAAGAGAGAAATAACAAAAGCCGATAAAAAAAAAGGATTGCATTAGGCATTCAGTCCAAAATCTTCCTTCAGTATTTTGTTCATGCCATTCAGTAACTTCTCAATATCCTCATCCCTCTCTGCTAACAAGACAATGTCATCAGCATAAAAATATCCCCAATTAGGAATGATGTTAAAAGCAGAATAGCATTAGCAAAAAGAGTCTTCATGAAAAAGAGAAATCTTTTTGTTTCAATTACTGATCTAGGACATAGAAAGAACTTTTAAAAACTCTATGTGTGGTGCACAGCAATTTATGGTAGCGAAGCAATTGAAGCATTTAAATTGTGGCGCTACAGAAGAATGCTGAAAATTAAGTGGACAGACAAAGTAAGAAATGAACGAGTTTTGGAAATGATGGGTAAGGAAAGATGTTTATGGAATAAGGTTACAGAAAGAAGAGACAGGCTTGTAGTTCTTATTTTGAGACATGCTGGATTGGTTAATTTGTTAGTGGAGGGATCAGTCGAAGGTAAGAACTGTAGAGGAAGACAGAGATTAGAATATATGAAGCAGATAACCGGGTTGTAAGGGATATGTAGAGATGAAGAGCTTAGCCAAGATAGGAAGAGATGGAGGATTGCATCATACCAGTTGAAACACAGATAACAACAACAACAAAAAGTTACTTTTCAAAATCACTCTCAACTCCACTGCATCAGACCATATGCCAGTATTACCACAAATTAAGTCCTTGAAATAACCCTTTCACACTTCTGTGGCACCTTCCTGTTTCCCCCATCTTTTTTTTTTTTTTTTTTTTTTTTTTTTTTTTTTTTTTTTTTTTTTTTTTTTTTTTTTTACTCATGGCTTTACATGTAAGAGGTAGGAGATCAATTTCGGCTAACGCTTTTTGAAAGAATCATCCTGCCATTCGTTTGGAATAAAAACTGAAATCTGGATGGCCAGACAGAAATTCAAACCTATGTTCTTCTTAATGGTGGTCAAAGCATTACTGCTCACCCACAGGGCTCAGTCCCTGCTCCTAACCAGGCCTTAGACATATTTGCTACCCGTTTCTCCCATTCTCTTCAATCACACTTCGCTCTTCTACAATTTTCAATATCTCACCTTTGCACATAACATGTTAATAAAAATAAGAAGAGATAAATACGAGGGTCGTTCAATAAGTAATGCAACACATTTTTTCTCAGTCACTTTTGGTTGAAAAAACCGGACATTTTTTGTGGAACATTTTCAAACATTCCCGCTTCGTCTCTTATAGTTTCATTGACTTCTGACAGGTGACAGCGCTATACAGAGCTGTTAAAGTGATGTCTGTAATGGATGAGCGTTCCAAACAATGGGCAGTGATTGAGTTTCTTTTGGCGGAAAACCAGTGCATCTCAGATATTCATAGCTTGTCACCATATATCATGGAGAGATGAACAATTATGAAATAGACTGTGAGATTAGACATACCTTCCACATCGTGTAAGTGTCCTTCAGTCTGTTCTCGGTTTCTTTCTTTGGTTTCTTCGTCCATGTCAGTGCTGACATCTGGAGGCTCGACATTTTCACAAAGACCTTCACATGATGTGCAAATCGGGAACAATGTAGGCCTGCCTTCCTGCATTCACAATTTTGTTGGCAGCCTGTTTTACATTTGCAAGAAATGTAGAATATTGAGTTTGGTGCAGGGTCTAAAGTGGTCTGAACTGGTTTGAGACCACGCTTTGTTTTTTCCTAACCCCATTTGTTCGTGGGTCTATGTTGCTCATCGACTGCGGTTCGACTGGATAACCACTGCTGCAGCTGAAAGTAAACTCTTAGTGAATGTTGTCATGCAGTAACTTCAGTGGGGGGTAATGAGGCAAAGTTCTTGTTCGGTGATGATACATATTGCCTCTATCTTAAATTGTTCAGGGTAGCTTCTGGTCCTTTCCCATACAGAGCCATGAGAAACATGTTTCCTGCTTCGGCAATGTTGTCCCGATGTGCATGAAGCTATTTGAAAGCATCAATAACTGGTAGCAAGTGATTATTCTTCTGCAGGACTTTTGGAAATTTCAGTTTACCCTGATTAAACAAAGAAGTAGTAGTGTCACAACCATTCACCGTGTGCAGGAACAATATATGGTCTTATATGGTTTTGTCAGTAATATGAGGATTGTAAATGGTCTGAGATACCTTTCCTTTTCCTGGTTTCATAAATAAGACATTCTTTGTTATGACTATGCAGGCCAATCAAACTCGCAAAAAGATCGATATCTTCCCTAATCACAGTCATTCGAAGAGGCCAACTTAAGAGCTGTTGTGATAGTTAGGATATTAGCATCCTCCACTGCTTGTTGTGAAACAATTTTTGACTCCTCAAATTTTTCCATTATCATATTTATCAACCGGCCCTTGTTTTTGGAGTTTGCAAGGAAACTCTGCTGTGAGACAGTGGGGACCATCGATTCTCTAAATGATATTGCAGCACTTTGTTTTATATGCACTCTTCTCAATCTTGGTACTTTCACGAGCTTCATCAGTGTAGTAATTGAAAATGACAATGGCATTTGGTTTATAGTGTGACTTAATATGTGAGACATAAATGCTGCAAATTTCTGCATATGTTTGGCCGTGGTGCTATTTGACCCGATGTAACAAAAACCCTCCGTCAATATTTTGTTACCCGAGAAAATTTTATTCAACATATTTTATGTTACTCAAGTCCACCTGTTGAGTTGGCACAAAAGCCCTGTATATGCTCAATTTTGTTCCTTTCCTCATTCCATGCTCATCAAAAAGAGAGGGAGGGTAGAGGCGAAGTTCATAACGCTGAAACTCTCAGCTCTTCATTTGAATGTTTCATGATGGTCACTTGTTGAAAAAATGTGTTTGGATTGATAACTACAGCCTTGTCTTCTACCTGACCAAAGATATTCATGATTGCAAGAGGCTGCACTCTTTCGATTTGTTTGAACTTTACACCATGAAAAGAACCACCGACAATGTGATTTATATCTTTCACGCCCATTTAGGGGCAGTGGCGACAATCCATGTGACGACAGTTATAGTTTTTTCCCGGTCTCGGAAAATTCCTATATCTTCCACTGGTGGAGAGAGGCAGACGAGTGGGGAAGACCTCTCGTGAGCCACCTGCTCATCAGTGCTGCCTCATTTACAGGATGAAATAATAATGAATGAATTATTCTGTGATAACTTATAGAAAGTATAAAAGTGTCGTATGTTATGTAAGAAGATCAAGATATTGAATAAACACGCTAGATGTAATAGTAGAATCGGTTGTTACAGCCCCACAATTAGGCCTCGGAACTGAACCCATAAACATTAACTTTTTTTTAAATAAAATGATGTTTTGAAAAAATGAAAACTAGGCTACATTGTATTCAAATTAAAACTAGGAGGAATTCACTAATATTGACAGCCTTTGATAATAAGTTTGAGTTTTGGAGTGGAATAAGCGGGTTTTTTTTCGGAGATAGACAAAATACGCCAATTTTCAACTAGTGCTTGATCCCAAATGCTTCTTCCGAGGATAAACTTTAATGGTGAAAATATTATGAAATTTTGTATACTTTCATTTTGAATATGGAGGCTATTTATGAAAACCTGATAGATTTAGAATTATAAACAAAAACACCACCAAAAAATGAGATTTTTGGCCCTTTTTTCTCTTTTTTTAATGTTCCCTTATGTGTTGTTAGGAAACCTCAGATTCAGCACCCCAAAAAAACATATAAAATGGATGAAATCAAAATTAATCCACAACTTTCCAGCTAGGGGCCTTTTGAGCACCTATTGACTGTACATGTGAAGTTGATGAGTCAGGAAAGCTCATCAAAGAAATTGTGTAACTTAAAACTGAAAGAGCAGAGGCTTCAAGAAAGGCTATAGGATGGATGGATTAGTGAATAGAAAATTGTGTGCAAGACAGATGAGCAAACTGGACTATAATGGAAGATGTGGATTAATAGAATGACAGGAGATGCTGAAGAGGGGTTTGTTCTTTTCAGACCTGGCTAGAGGCTTAGAATTGTCCAGGATAAAGATGTTTGTCAGGCATGTGTGAATGGAGAGTTTTCCAGTGCGTGATTGCAATAAAATCTTCACAGTTGTACAACCAGATTGTATTCCAAAAAACACAATATTTCAATGAGTAGCTCCATTGTCGTCATCAGGTGTGAAATTGTCTGTAATGTTCTGCTGACCAACAGCCAATGAGTGAGCTCAGACGCCTTACCCCTCTTTTATGACGTGTGTATGTCTGCACTCTGCACACAGAATTCTAAATCAGTGGCATGCATGTAGGTCTTCGTTGTGGCTTGCACTTATTAATATGGAGCTGTCTTATGGTAACAGCTGGACGAAGGTACGGTACTCTCTCCAGAGATTTGCCTATGCCAGTTTCTATGCTTGCCTAAGATTTAGTTCACTGTCTCTGTTGAAAGTATTGGCTAGTCGAATTTTAATTGCTTTCTTGATGGTTAAATCCCAAAACTGTGAGGTTCTGGGCATTCTGTGGCAGTAGTCATACATGTGCTCAGTGACTGCTGGTTTGTTATACTGTCCTAGATGGAGGTAGCATTTGCCCCCCCCCTTTTCACACCAGTTTGCTAAAGTGCAAATAGTCTTTCAACACTCGCATAGGATACGATAGAGCCTGGGAATTCTTAAGCATAGATCATCCATGACTGAACAGAGAGGCAGTCTTTTATTTTTAGTGGTAGTCTGTAGATACTTTTTATGCTCTACCCTGTGAGGAGTCTGCTAATTTTCTCTGAAGAGTTTCCGTCAAATTGCAGAAAAGCAGTAACCTTGCGCAAGTATTTCTGTTTTACTGGAATGTCCTCTGGCTTGTGTTGAATTGTCCTTTCTATCTGCCCCTTGGTGTATCCATTCAGCCTGAAAACTGTTCTCGGATATTCAGACTTCTTTGGTTGGTTGTCTTTGTCAGCAAACACCCTTTCCCTATGTAAAAAAATGTTTAATACTGTGCTATGCTGCACAAGATGGCGTGACTGCCAATTACCGATCCCTGTGGGTCAGTTTTCTGTAGATGCTATGCCCTAGTATTCCATCGAGCTTCCTTTCAATTAAGATGTCAAGAATGGGTAGGCAGCCATTATTTTCCATTTCTGTTATAAAATTTATGTTGGGATGAATTCTGATGTTTCAGGAATCATCTAAAGCCTAGTAGCTATCGGACTACATGACAAACATTTCATAAACATATTGGCTTCAACTGAAGGGTAAGCTGGAGCTGATATGCCACCAATTTGAATCAGTCGTTGTGGTCCTTTTCAAATGTGTCGACATCCGCATATTTAGGGGAATGCTTTGAACACATGGGTGTAGTTGCCATTGGATCCCCACTTTCTCTTGTAGCCACAAACGTATACCCTAGTGCATTTTGAGGAAAGGCTCTCAGAAGGAGCTGTTGATTGCTGATCATAAGTACGACCACTGACAGAGGATAGATTTTAATAACATTATGATATTGGCCAGGATATAACATTTTGGGGAATCAATCATCAAGGAAGCAATTGAAATTTAACTAACTGATGCTTCCAATAGAGACAGTTGACTAAATCTTAGTGAAGCGGGGAAAACTGGTCTTGGAAAATCTGCAGAGAGAGCATTTTACGTTTTTCCATCTGCTGCTGTAAGACAGCTCCATATTAGGCCTCGTATCCACTTCAGCAAGCCGAGGCGAATGAGCCGCTCATTCTTTTGAGCACGCTTCTCTGAGCGTGCTCAAGAAAAAGGAAATTATGTCAAACGAGCCTGGTGCCAGTGCTCGGTCAATGCTCAGCTATTGACGTGTCATCATATGTGCATGCGGCAGCTGCAGCCTTTATTATTATCCATACTATGTGAAAGAAGAAAAGAAAATTACCGAGGTAGTGGATTAGAGAAAGTTATCGTCAGTGAAGAAATTATCTTAATAATTTAATTTGCGAATTGACTTTTGAAGGAGATACTGAGCCTTTGCAAAACTTTACAAGCATGTCAAAGATTGATTTCAATCATTTATTGTGTTTAGTTGAACCTCTTATTAAATAGCACTGTTTACATATGCTTGAGGCGATCCCACCAGGAAATATTATTTTTACAGGTAGTCTGTGATGATACTGTTCAGTCACTCCAAAATTATGTTTAGGTTGGTACATATTTTTTATAGACTTTTACTACTAATATATATTCAAATATTGTTTTATTTTTTAATTTTTTTCCCTTAAGTCATCAATACCATGGTTTAATACTTCGCTGATTTCATGCCATGCATCCTCTCATTTACTTCCATTATAAATAATGTTCGTATGAGCTTTCCTGTAATAACTTCTTTGATGCATACCGATTAATTGTTGTCAAGCAAATGTCATTGTTCCACATGCTCGCGATCATTGTAAAAACTGCCAAACTAGTGTCCACACTGAGTGCCAAACACACACTGGCTCACCTTTGAGCATTCTAAAATACTGACACACAGTCGGGTCGCCCTGAGCGCGCTCACTGTTGTTTGTTGCGAGCGTGCTCAGGCGTCCACAGTTGATCAGCTCGCTTCACTGAGCGGCTCATTCGCCTGAGCGTGCTCAAGTGGGTACGAGACCTTAGAGGATGCATGCATGCCCTCTGTTTTCAACTACCAAGTGAAGACCCCGGACAGATGCGCACATTATAAAAGAGGGGCACAGCACCTGAGCTTACTCATTAGCTGGTGGTCAGCAGACCAGTACATATGATTTCTCACCTGGTGAGGATGGCAGAGCTAGCCATCAAAATATTGCGTTTTTACAATAAAATCTGGCAGTACACCCATGAAGACTTCATTGCATTGACCAGACTGTTTAAAAATGCATATGAGCTATGATAGTTACTATGACTACACAAAAGAGATAAACACAAAAATGCATTTCAGCTGACCCTTTAATCGTACAGGAGAGTAAACGTTTACACAAAGACCAGATCAAATTGTATGATGGTAGGAAAAAGTTTAGATAGCTAGATGCTTGAAATTTATTTCAAAAAGAATAATTGAGATGCAAAAATCATAAAATTTGGATTTTTTTTCCCCTTCTTTATCTGTCTCCACGTATCATTGGATTTTAATGAAACTGCACATAGTTATAGTTTTGTCACTGGTTTTAACGTAGGATACTTTTTATCTACATTAGTAACATGGGCATGTTGGAATAGTTTGGAATCGAAAAAAAAAAAAATACCCCAATATAGTTTCAAACCAATGACCGCACCATTACTAGCCTACAACAGTAGCCTCCAGACAATGCTGCTGGCTCTATGAGTTCAGTCATCTTGTCCATAAACAAACCAACCTATATGGAACTTCTGTGGGCAAACATCAGTGGCTTCGAGATAAATATTTTTATGTTAATATCCTTAGGACCATTTCCTTATCAACTAAAAATTAAGATTACAACGTTTCGTGACTTGCCTATCCTTTTGTCCGTTTATACACGGATTTATGGATGATACGAAAAACATTAATAAGAAAAGAAATTATCTTTATATATAAAGATGAATGTATGTTTGTTTGTTTGTTTGTTGGTTTGTTTGTTCTTCATACAAATCCACAGTTTTCATCCGATCTCGATGAAACTTTGCACACTTATCCTTTGCAACAAGGAGAAAAATACTGTCTACATTTGGTTGACAAATTACCTGTATAAATAACACAAGTTGTCTCATATCTTCGAAATACGGCGATAGACATCACGTTGGATATGGTCGCCTCCGTACCGTGTTTCCGTGTAGTGGACTGGTAACTTAGTGGCTAAAGCGCTTGCTTACGAATGTCGTGGTCTCCGGTTCAAATCTCCGTAGAGGCTAAAATTTTTAAAAATTGTTTTTCAGTGTAAGAATCAGGCCTGGGCTGTAGGTTATTCGGATTGCATGTTAAACTGTAGATATTATATAGTTAGGGGTGCAGTGCGAGGCAAATCGTAGGTAGTCTTGCAATTTTGTAGGTGTACACTTTTTTATGTTATAATGATCCCTCAGGTGTTGTTCGCAGTAAGTGTGTGAGTGTAAACCACAGTAATCTTTATATATAAAGATGTATGTTTGTTTGTTGGTTTGTTTGTTCTTCATACAAATCCACAGTTTTCATCCGATCTCGATGAAACTTTGCAAACTTATCCTTTGAAACAAGGAGAAAAATACTGTCTACATTTGGTGGGAAAATTATCTGTATAAATAAGACCATGTTGTCTCATAACTTCGAAATACGGCAATAGACAGACACGTTGGATATGGACGTCTCCAGACCGTGTTTCCGTGTAGTGAACTGGCAGCTCAGTGGCTAAAGAACTTGCTTACGAACTTTGTGGTCTCTGCTTCAAATCTCCGTGGAGGCTAAGATTTAAAAAAAAAAAAAAAAAAAAAATTACAGTGTAAGAGTCAGGCCTGGGCCGTAGGTTATTTGGATTGAATGTTAAACTGTAGATATTTTAAAGTTAGGGGTGCAATGCGAGGCAAATTGTAGGTAGTCTTGCAATTTTGTAGGTGTACACTTTTTTACGTTTTAATGATCCCTCAGGTGTTGTTCGCAGTCAGTGTGTGAGTGTGAACCACAGTAAGCTTTATATATATATATATATAGATGAATGTTTGTTTGTTTGTTCTTCATACAAATTCACAGTTTTTATCCGATCTTGAAGAAACTTTGCACACTTATCCTTTGAAACAAGGAGATAAATACTGTCTACATTTGGTTGAAAAATTATCTGTATAAATAACACATGTTGTCTCATAACTTCGAAATACGGCGATAGACAGACACGTTGGATGTGGACGTCTACGTACCGTGTTTCCGTGTAGTGGACTGGCAGCTCAGTGGTTAAAGCGCTTCCTTATGAACGTCGTGGTATCCGATTCAAATCTCCGCGGAGGCTAAGATTTTTAAAAATTGTTTTTCATCGTAAGAGTCAGGCCTGGGACGTAGGTTATTTGGATTGAATGTTAAACTGTAGATATTTTAAAGTTAGGGGTGCAATGCGAGGCAAATTGTAGGTAGTCTTGGAATTTTGTAGGTGTACACTTTTTTACGTTATAATGATCCCTCAGGTGTTGTTCGCAGCCAGTGTGTGAGTGTGAACCACAGTAATACTAATATAAATACGGAAGTAAGTCTCTATCTTTTTGTTACGTTTTGACGACTATATGGCTATATCGTTGTGATGGAATTTTATAAGGAAAGCTGTATGAAGGGCACAGGATATTTTTTCCAGTATGATTAACAGTTGTAGTCACGTAATTTTGAAATCTTATCGAATAGTGACAGAAATATGTTGGAAATTGATTCTCTTCAAGAGGCAGGTTCGACAGTAGAATGATATAGTGATAGCTTTCCTGTCATATTATGCCGACTCGATATTGTTTGGGACCAATCCTTCGTTACCAACAACTTTTTGTATTTAATTCTGGCAAAAAAATTCTTAATCCACGCGTACGAAGTCGCGGGTACGAGGCTAGTCCAAAATAAAATGAGAAACGTTTCTTTAGCAAAAATGTGACAAATATGAATAAAATGTAACATCCTGTCAGCTCTTTGCTATGCTTTAAACCAATCCTTTAAGTTACTTTCTATACATTAATATTAGTTTTAATAACATGATGTTAGAAAAGGATTCTGCTGTAAGTGGCATTGGTTGAAATATCCGGCCAATCTGACACTTCAGAGGGCAGAGCTAAGGCATGTATCTGCCACATAATTTCTAATTTTATATTCTGCAACTTTACTAAATGAATCGTCTGAATTATAGAAGGCCCTTGATTCAACATCCACCAATAGGATGCTGTCATGGGAGGAGTCAAGAGACGGGCTACAGTTTCCCATGACATTGTTCTTGTGCTGTTTTGCTGCACTGTGCAAAAATAGGGAGATGGACTCAGACTAGGCTGGCCACATTTAACGATAAAGACTGTACAATAAGGCTTGCCCGAGATAGTGCTTCTATCCATCCTTCTGATTTTGATGCAGATGCAAGTGGACACATTAGCGATGTAGGTGTTCTTTTCCGTTACTGAGCATTCAATCTGGTTTTTCGAAAATAATTTCTCCAGTTTGGTACCTTTTATCGCCTAGTTGCGTACTAACTTCTTCATATTATTCTTGATCCCTATTTGTTTCTTGGAAGTTGCTCTCAATTCCTCACGCAGATATTTGTTCTTAATCTTTAGAGTTAAACATGTTGAATCCAGTTTTTATTGTTTTTGTGTCAAACTCTTTCGCCTGTCTTTTTAGAACGATAACTTCATCAGTATCACTATTTATGATTCAAGTGCAGTAGCCCAATTTTTTTAGGACATAGCGGCAAGGGTTTCAACGACTCTTTTCCTCATACATCTGGCTTAGTTCTGCTGCTTTGGTTTTGACTGATGGTGGTTAGTGAACTTTGAATGGCAGCAGGTGTGCAAGGGGAATTAAAAATCATTACAGGAAGATTGACACTGGCCACAAATCCTGGTTTAAGTACCTTCTTTAATGGTAAATTTAGTAATTCAGCATGCAAGTCACAAACATAATCTTCTGGCACAAAATGTTGCGAGAAAACAGTTGCTGTTATTGTACTGAAATTGTCCTTATGATAGCATTTTTGAATCTGTATTTTCCTACGGTGTAGGTCCTTTGGAAAGTAGTTATAAGCGACACCGGTACCTTTTGTTTCGTAACTTGTACAGCCCGTGACAGCACATCCAGGCAAGTTGATACAGATTACACCAAGTTATAAAGAAAATTACAATCACTATGCAGCACGCGACCATATATTTAAATGCTCCGGCAACACACTAACGTCATGTGCAGAACAAGAAATTTGAGCTCGGTCTGCGCATGCCAATCGAGCGCCCCCTCCCCCCCCCTGACGAGTAGTATTGATGAAGACACAGGCATAGTTGCACATAACAGTTTTACCGTCTATATACCTTTGTAATTTATTTTTATCCTACCTTCAGTTTTTAACAGTGTTTGTCATTGATATTTGTCATCCCATTTATAAACATTTAAAACTTAATAATGAAAAATTACCACATATGTAACTACATAGGTTACTTTTTTCATTCTCAAACCCCATTTTATTGATCTTTATCAATGATGTTGATTAATCACAAAATTCATGCCAGATTTTAGTAAATTTACAAGTCGAAGGAAAAATGACCGAGAACTTTTCTGGTCCTTGTGACAGTGCCATGAGCTTTGTTAGTTAAGTTTAATGTGTTGATATCATCATTTGCATTTGAATAAGCTTGATATAAATCAAAATATGGATAGAGTGATATGAATGTAGTCTGCTGTTACCTTCATAGATTACTTTCAAACACACTTTTTTTAATACCACTAGATACTAAACTGAACTTAAATTATTAACCGGTTGATAACTGGGATTACTGTGACAGTTATCATTTACCGTTATTAGTTTTTTATTTATGTTTTATCCCTTATCATATTTCATTTTTCAGCTTCAAATTCAGATTCAGTTGTCCCTGAAACTGAGAAGTTATGCCTGGAAGGACGTATTGTGCAAAAGCTGGAATGTCGACCTTATGGTAACATTGTTATTTTTACAGTTTGATTGCACTCTATATTGTTGTGTATTTAGCAAAAAAAAATTGTTTCTAATGCAGAATGTTGTTGCAGCTGATAATTGTTACATGAAAATGAAACTGGAGTCAATACGCAAAGCTTCGGTTCCCACTAGACAAGTTCAGCAGCTGGAGAGAATTGTGCAAACTTTCAAACCAGTTTCTGATCATAAACATAATGTATGTATCTCATTCACTTTCAGGTATTTAAATAATGATTTATTATTTTTTAAATTTGTTTTATTGATTGATGGCTCTTTTTAATATAACAGTAATGTTAAATTTTCAGACTTTGGTGATAGATATTTTTAATTTTTTTTAGCTTTATTGAGGTTTAATAAAATTTAAAAGACTTGATCAAATTATTAAAATATGGAAAAATGGTAGTTAGATATTTTTTTTTCTGTTGTCAGACCTCAGACTGGTTTGATGCAATCCTCAATCCCCTTCCTGTCTTGCACTAACTTTTTCGTCTCAATATGCCCTTTACAACCTTCAAATTCAACCACCTGCTTCATATAGGAGGGGGTACCCAAAAATGACCAGATGGAGACGTGGACGGAGCTTGTGTAGTGCGCGTATCTGTTGCTAGTCGTTTATAGCACTACTCACTGCTAGTTTAGTGCCACCTGTGTTGTCGACCTGGCTTGTTTTGTTAATCTGCAGTGATTGTTTTTGCTAGCGCTGTTTTGTTATTATTTCGTTTTTGATGATGTCAAGTTTAAGTGAACAACATGCAGCTGTGAAAGTTTGTTTTGTACTCAGTAAAAATGCTGCTGAAATTGTTTTAAGGTTGAACTCAGCTTTCAAAGATGACGCTATGGGAAAGACTTAAATTTACGAGCAGTGGCGTAACTATCGGAAGGCTAGGCTGTGCAGTGCACTGGGGCCCCCAAGCTTAGGAGGCCCACAAGCTCAGATCATGGGGTAGACTCGGTAGAGCAAAAAAAAAAAAAAAAAAAAAAATCACCCATCCATCTAGCCTCATGGCACTGGGGTTTTTTGCACTGGGGTTTTTTGCACTGGGGTTCTTGTTAACCTAGATATGCTACTGTGTTCGAGTGGTTCACTCTCTTTAAAAATGGTGAAATGTCGATTGATGACAAATCTTATTCTGGACGTCCATCAACTACCCAAATCAATGAAAATGTTGAAAAATTTGAGAGCTTGTGCTCTCAGACTGTCAACGGACAATTGATCAACTGTAAGAGATTGGTGGGTTATCCTGGAGCTCTGTTCAGGGAATTTTAACTGAAGATTTGGGAATGAAAAGCGTTGGTGCCAAGTTTGTTCCTCAGCCTCTGACTGACAATAAAAAAGGACGTCGAGTTGAAACATGTCGTGCTTTGAAACAACAGCTTGAAATTGATCCAGATTTTCTGTCGAAGGTGGTGAGTCATGGTGCTAAGGTTACGACCCAGAAACAAAACAATAGTCAAGCCAATGGAAGACGACATTGTTACCCCGTCCAAAAAAATGTCGTCAAAGCAAACATCAAAACAATGCTCATTTGCTTTTTTGATACCAGGGGCGTAGTTCATTCAAAGTTTGTTCCCTCACATCAGACCGTCAATCAAATCTTTTATTTGGAAGTTTTAAGAAGATTACGGAACAGTGTTCGTCAAAAAGACCCGATTTGTGGCTGACAGGAAACTGGTTCTTTCACTATGACATTGCACCGGCACACACAGCTGTCTCTGTTAGGCAGTTTTTTGCTAAAAATAGCATGGTTCTGCCCCATGCAACTTAATCACCCGACCTGGCTCTGTGCGACTTTTTCTTATTTCCATGCATCAAAAGGGTCATGATAGGACACTGATTTGACAACATTGAAGAGGTAAAGAAAAAAATGAGAGAGGAGCTGTCAGTCATATCTAAAGATGACCACAGAAAATGTTTTGAAAAGTGGAAGCACCGGTGGGACAAATGTATTAGTTGTAATGGAGAGTATTTTGAAAGTGATAATATTATTTTGTAAAAAGAAATTGAAAATATATAGCTTTTAAAAATAATTCGTTTTTTGGGGGCGGTACCCCCTTGTATTATAATCTTTGTATACCTCTACTTTCAACTGTTCCCTCCACCAAAAAATTAACCAATCCTACATGTCTTAAAATGTGATGTACCATCCTGCCTCTTCTTTCTGCCAGACACTTCCACAGCACATTTATTTCATACTTTATCTGCCCTTGTAGAAGGTTTCTATCCATTCTGGTTACTCCTCCCTGGGCAGTTCCACCTGGAGACCCAATTGAGGGACTATTTTACCCAGGAAGAAGCCATTGTTCTATATGTGATTTGAGATAATTCCATATCCTTTGTACACTCTTTGGGTCATTAATGCGGTGACTTCCTGTTGCCTTCTGCATCCCCATGCTGCTGATCATTTCTGATTCACATGCCTTTAGGTGCCATTTTCTACCCCAAGGACAAGAGAGTACCCTGGAGTACTCCACAATTTTCCGCCCTCCTTTCAGGAGGCACTTGGCAAGCAGTAGATGATTCCTTATACCAGGAATTATTTGGTTGCCAGTGCCTCATCGGTGAAAACAGGATGCACCATGTAAAGGACATTTGGTTGGAAGAGGCTGATATACAAGGGGCTTTTTTTTTTTTTCAACCTCAGATTGCACAGCATAGAGACCAGACGAGTGCCAGGTGAGTGATGTGCGCAGTAGACGATTGCTCCTCACCCCTACCACACATTCTGTTGTTGCCACGTTCGTGATTTCATTATGTACCAAGCTGCAGTCACAGAAACATGACCGCATTGATCAGTTCTCCTGTCAAGTGCGAGTTACGAAGCGTTATTTGTTTTCTGCAAGCAGAAGGAAACAGTGCAGCAGAAATCCATCGAAGAATAAGCAAAGTGTATGGAAAGAGCTTTCTGAGTGAAGGAGTCATGCGTGAATGGTGCAGAAAATTTAAAGAAGGCCGAACTGATGTGCACGTTGAAGGAAGACAAGAACACAAATCTGTCGCTACAGATGACCTTGTTCAACGAGTTGACAAAGTGGTAAGAGAAAACCTCAGGTTCATGATAAGTGATTTATCAATGAAATTTCCAGATTTCTCTGTACTCTATCGTAACAGACAATTTATGCTACAAAAAAATCAATGCTCGCTGGGTCCCTAAAATGTTGACCAACAACCACAAAACTCGTCGAATAGCGTCAGCTTTGAAGTTCCTTGACCGTTATCATGCAGATGGAGAGATTTTTTTAAATCAGTTGGACTGGAGATGAGACTTGGATTTGGTATGACACACCCGAAAAGAAACAACAATCCCAACAATGGATGCACACAAATTCGCCGAACAAACCAAAAAACTTCAAAGAGACCAACAACCGAAAGGTTATGGCTACCATGCTTTGGGACCAGAAAGGTGTATTGCTTGTGGAGTTTATGTTGCCGGCGACCACGATTAATGCAGCTGTTTACTGTGAAACTTTAAAACGTATACAGAGGTCCATTCAGAATAAAAGAAGAAGCATGCCGACTTCTGGCATTTTTCTGCTCCATGGCAACTGTAAGACCCAAGGCTGATACCGGGGCTGAGTATAGCCTTAGTGCCTCAACTTACCCTCTTGATTATGACTCACAGTTCTCTGGAAAACTTATGAAATAATTTTGAATTGACCATGTAGCCTGGATAGTTCAACTTGAATGCTTGAGGTCGCCACAATATTTGTTGACCCACAAATATTGAAAAGGTTATCAGTTAACTACGAAATAACAACAGTTCACTTTCCAAAATTCTTCAAATTTATTCAAAAGAAAACCAAAAGTTCAAAATAGCATCCTAAAAGTTGAATTGGCGAATCGGACATACGTTTCCAAAAGTTTGCAAGTTGTGGAGAGATGTTAAAACCGACCGAACCCCTGACAAAACTCTACTAGTTCATAATTAGATGAAACCCGCCTTACGCCGAAGTCCCAAAATGGCCGACTCGGTAGTGCCAACTTTGACCATCTTCCGCCCAACCGCACAGGCACTTACACAGACTACACGCACATTTCAGCTCAGCTCCCAAACGAATAAAGATGGCCGTTCCACTGCGCAGCAGGTTATATAGGCTCTCTGACGTCACAGCCAAAACACAGCTTTCAGCTACCACTTTGAAAAATTAGGTCCTAGCTAACTCGTTAACCAAACGGATATACGGAAATTAAAGGCTGACAGTGTTTAGACTTTTTTAATAGAGAAACAGTGTATATGCAGTGAGTAACTTTAAGCATTTAGTTTTAAAGATCTATTTTATCCTAAGCGTATGAGGCGAACTACTTTCTGCTCAGGGGAATTTCTGCTCTCTACGAAGTTGCAATATTTCGTCATCTCAGCTAAATCACAATTTATCTAGATATTATTATTATCAGCGTGTTCTCCCAAAATTCCTGAGTTTTCTGGTGTAACTTTTATTAAGATTGATGCACGGATAGTGAAATTACAGCGTTGACAAGATTTACAAAAATGCTATGTGTGTTTTAATTTAATAACTTTACTTCTGTTGCTTTTATCGAAAATGCAAAATTACCACAATATTCTCTGTGTTAAATTTCGTGTTCTGAAAGTTGTCTCATCTCTGTATCTAACTTTGATCAGCTGTAATAAATTCCTAAACTGGGCACGTGGTTTCGTTGTGAAATAATCTCTAAAATCTTTATAGAATCTGTTCTACTGCATGGAATTGCTTGAAATTAATATATGTGATATTAGATTTTGAGGTCTTTCAAGAAATCTACTTTTTATTCCGAAAGCTTTCTAGGTTTCTTTGATAAAAAATGTTAAAAGTGAAGTGCACCTAATGAAGTGTTAAAAATTGATTTAAATTATTTATACGTCCAGAAACTACGGAATTTTAGTGAATTTATATTTTAACTGTGTTATTACTTCTTTAAAACTACTTTATTTCATTAAAAAGTGTGCAAAAACAGTGAAATACCAAATATTAGAGGTTTATTGATTGATGAACTAAATTATTATGGATTATCACATTTCAGGTTAGTAAAAGGTTTTTATATTATTGTAGAAAGTTAATTTAGTTGCTTTATTAAATGTTGAACTACTTTATTGCTCTTAAATCGGTTTAGAAATGACAAAATGCTCTCAAAGTAGAAGCTCATCGTTTCCAAGTTGAATTATTAATGATTATTATATTTTCGGTCGACTTAAAGTTTATTTACTGTGATACAAAGTTTATTTACGGCTTTTATTAAATACTGACAGTCTTTACTGCATTTAAATTGGTTTAGAAATGGTTAAATTGAGCTATAGCAAGGTTTATTATTTAGAAACTGAATTTGAGTGAATTAACCTATTTCCTCCCAAGATAATGTTTTCTTACTGTTATAGAAAGTTTATTTAGGTCTTTTATTAACTTTTGAATACCTTTACTGCTCCTAAAAGGGTTTATTTGGTCTGTTAGGTCATGGTATCTTCATGCTATATAAAGCCTCACTCTCCTAACCTATACAAGCCATGAAACTATCTGTTACTGAAGAGTGAAGTTTCCCCCCTTATGCCTAAAGGTGAGGAGCTAGAATTTGCTAAAATTCTAAGGTGCTTACACAACGCTCGCCCCCACAGTGCTGGTGTCACCCAGTGACTTCTTGAACAATTTGAATGGGAGGTTTTTGATCATCTGCCATACAGTCCCGACCTAGCACCAAGTGACTTTCATCTTTTTGCTGAACTGAAGAAGTGGCTAGGAGGGCAGCGGTTCTAACCAACGAGGAGCTTCAAGACAGTGTGATGACTCATTTAAAGTCATTGGCGGCAACATTTAATGAAGAGGGTATTGGACAGCTTGTCCACAGGCATGACAAATACCTTAATCTTCAAGGTGATTATGTTGAAAAATAACCATAAGTGTACATAACAGTTGGTAATAAAATATTTTTTCCATCTCCACTTGTCTTTTATTTATGGAGGTTGAAAAGAAAAAAATGTCCCTCGTATAATATAGTCTCTCCCAAACCCTTACTGTAACTAGATATGTAGCGATATTACCAACAGTGCATTAGCTTCAACATAATTATTAATAATAAAATAATAATGGAATTTGAAATTGTTTAAGATATTTAAATAGTGTGTCATTGGTCATGGTTTTAAGTTTATTTCTAAGCAGGTATTTTGAACATGTTGCATGCATATCTCAGTAGTAACATAATTTTGTCTGCCATATACGCAACAGAAGTTCTTTTGTCAAAGTTGGAAATTAATTTACAACTTCATAACTGCTAGTTAAAACTAGTGCTGAAGTATGAATGAAGGCTTTCCAATTGTGATACTTAAATATAATCTTCGCTGATTCACTGCTTGATAATGTTGTAGGAAGACAAGCCTTTGGCAGCTTTCTTTTTAATCATCTTCAGTTCCTGCAGCAACCAGAACTGCAATGTCATTCTTGGGGATCAACACAGCTATATAGCATTATTCTCCTACCCCACCCCTCCATCTCACTCTACGATTTAAGCTGATAGCAGCTTAATATTGCATCCTTGGGCTATCATGTATACAGTTCCCTCTCATGCTTGTTGCTATTTCTTTCCATAGCATGCAGATTGTCTGCTCGGCACCGTAATAATCCATTTGCTGTGAGCTGATAACCAGACTTTTTTTCCCTGTAGCACCCGCTATCCCTTCTATTATGTTGTATCTAAGAATACACGGTGCCAGTTTTCAGACATCACTGAGCAACAATCCCATGTCTCTGTTGCATCCTTGGGCTATCATATATACAGTTCCCTCTCATGCTTGTTGCTATTTCTTCCCATAGCATGCAGTGTCTGTAATGATCACTTGGACAGCACTTTCACACTGCCAAAGTTCATTTTATCAACTTCAGTAACGTTCAACTTCAGTTCAGTAATGTCGGAGATCTCCAAATCAAACAGCCAGTTGTTATGTTTGTGCTCAACAACATGGGCTTTGATAGTGCCGTTAATCTTAGCAATATAAATGTTACAACATTCGCATGGTATGCTGTAGCCGCCTGACGTTTTTAACCCCAAATCATCCTTCACTGGGCAGAGCAAGTCCCTTCCTTCTTCCACCAGGGTTGTACAATGTCAAGATGAGGAAACTGCTTGACAACATTTACATACCTCTTTCTTAATAATAATTCAGCTTCAAGTATTGTGAAAAAGACGTCTCTTTTTTTAAAAGAATGGATTTCCCTATACCTTATACTGTAGGACCACCCATACTGTGACTTCACCAAGATTCGCAAGGAAGGTGTACCCTTATGCCAAATTGTGAGTGCCATAAGTGGTCCCACATATAGTTTGGTTATGTACTTGACAGGAATGCTTTCCCCATTGTTGGGAATTGTCCCCACCTTGTGAGGAATTATGTGCAATTTATCAAGACAGTCCAGAAAATTCAGCTGTCAGACACTGATATAATGATAAATTTTGATGTCTTCAAGTTGTTCGCCAGGGTGTCACCTATTAGTGACAGATTCTACAAACAGACAAATGGTGTTGCAGTGGGGTCACTATTGTCACCTATGGTGGATTTTGAGAAGAAAATAATCAATGGTTCTATCCTAAAGCCAATAAGTGTCCACTGTTGCTAGGATGACACATTTGTTGTATAACCAGATGGTATCCATAGTATGAGGAAAGATCAAATATAAACGAGCCTTTGCAAAAATAATAATAATAATAATAATTTATTTACTTTTTTTATTTTTCTCTATAGTTGCCATTCTTATCTTTGCTCTTCCTCCCAGGATGGGTAATTTTTTAATTCTGGTATCATGAGCATATGACTCAAACCAATTATACAATAATAGCTGTGCCTCCTAATATGTTGTGAAGCACTGTTCATCAAGAGCTTATTTAAGTGATACAATCATATTTAAGTCACATGACAACAGGTCTGGGTTGTAGGGTGGATGTCCTAGGGCAGCTCAGTGCATGTTGAACTTTTTTTTCAACTGTGGCAATCCTGGATGCCCTATTTTTGCAACTGAATGCATTTCTGCCTTGGTTGACCAATACCTACAACCTATAGTCTGCCAGCTCACATATCAAGGATGCTCAATGCTTAATACCATTAACATGCTGAAATTCACATGACCTATTCCCACATTCCACATTCTTGGATGTGAATTTGTCCCTCTCCAATGGCTACCTCAACTCTTCAGTCCACATAAAACCCACCAATCTTCAACAGTATCCCATTTTGACAGTTGCCACCCATACCATACCAAATGTTCGCTACCGTGTAGTCTTGGCATTCAGGGTTGTCCTATATGTTCCAGACAATAGTCCCTCATGCATTATTCAAACAACATTTCAGAAGCATTAATAGCTCGTAACTATCCTCTGACTATGGTTAACAAACAGATTTCACAGGCTACATTGCAACCTGCTCAGCCCACCTATCGTCCCAAACCCACAAAAACCAATCACAATCCAGTCCTGGTTACACAATACTATCCAGGCCTCAAATCCACTAACACAGGCAGGGTTACGATTTCCTGCAAACCTGTCCAGAAATGAGATCAGTTCTTCCCAAAATCCTCCCTGCCACTACTAGAATGTGTTTCAGCAGGCCTCCTAATCTCAGTGAACTCCTAGTCCACAAACCTAGTCTTCCTCATCCCAACAGTGAGCCCCAAAACTCTTTCTCATGTAAAAGACAATGCTGCAAGATGTGCAACATACATCATCCCACTACCACTTTCACCAACCCTGCCACCTGGGAAAGTTTTCTGATTATATTGGACACACCACCTCACATGTAATATACCAGTTAACATGCAACCACTGCCTGGGGCTTCATATATAGGTTTGACCCAAATCCGCTTTCCATAAGAATAAATGACAGACGGTATTCACACAGAACCCAAAGCACTGAGTAGCTGTCCATGATATCTCCCATGACACGGATAATTTCAAAATTTCAACTCTTGTTTCATGGTCCGTGCTATTGGAGTCCTCCCTAATAGCAGCAGTTCCTCTGAACTCAGAAGGTGGAAACTTTTCCATCAGTACAAACTGGGCACAAGGCAACCACCTGGTCCCAACTTAAGATAATATCTGGTCATTATTTTTATTTGTTTATTTTTTGTTATGCTTACCTTCCCCCCCTCCCCCCATTCTTTGCCTCCATCCCCACTACCTACTGAACCACCACTAACCTGAGGTGATATTTGACTTCACTGAGTTTTTGGTTAATTTTAAATGTTTACTATCTTTTTCTTATTTATATTTGGATTTTTCTTATTTATATTTTATTATATTATTTTGCTCTTCCTGCCCACCAGTGATCAGTATTGACATTTATCTATGCTTGTGTATTAGCTTTGAATCACCGCTCCTCTACCGTACTCTGTTTGGATTTACCCCCACCATTTTCCTGGCCAAAGGTCTTTCCGTGAGACAGTGTCTCACAACACCCCCATAATGTTCTCCTTTTGACAAAGGGCTAGACCCAAAAATTTCTTCATCATCTTTGTTTTCGTCTTTTCTGTGTGTTTAAGCGCCATATCCATCATCTAAAGCAGCGGTTCCCAACCTTTATTGCTACACGGCCCACTTTTAAGTAAAAAAAAATTTTCGCGGCCCACCCAATATGAGAGTATATCTAATATAAGAATGGGAACTGTTCTACGACTTCGATACGCTATCGACCATCCTATCCTACGAAAAGGCAAATTTTCGTACAAAGGATATACTATCAACAAAAACAAGAACTGCTAATACGTAAAACAACAAACATATCATAGACCTCAAGGCAACTGCACAGACCATCACCTCATCAAGTTGACTGTTGAAATTCCAGAATTAGAAGTAACTCGAGCAGCATACTAAAATGTAACTGGTCTGCCAAGTCACTTTTTGGTGGAAACCACCTGCAGACCAGATTTTAGTGGTTAATTGGTATCTTTATCATTGTGCTTTATTTCACCCAAATGTATGAAAATATGAAAGGCTGGGAGCCGGAAAATACAATGGTAAACTTACCAGTCAACCACTAAAATGGGATTTGTAGGTGTAGATATGACATTTTCCTGCTTTGCTTGTAACAAGTATAATTTGGAAGATCCTATGGTAGACTGTTTGTTGACCTCACACTGACTTTTCCATTGTAGATTTGATCGAAATATAATGAATTTTTTTATTTCGAAAGAATTCAAGAGGCTTATCTGTGTACTCAGGATGCTTGGTTGACAAATGCCTTGCAAGTTTTGATGGCTTTATGTTTTCATTGGAAAATTTTTACAACAAATCACGCACTGAGATATTGGCTCCTCTTCAGTATCCAAAAACACAAATCTGTATTTCAAATAATCCGGATTATACTTTCGCAGATACGTCTTTTGCTTTTTCTTGCTGCGTGCATTGTAATTACAAGTACTTGGTTGGATACTCTCTTTTATGGCACGATCCAGTCTTCAACAAACTTTCCATAATCACATTAAATCTACTCTCAATCAAAACAAAACGCAAACAACAACTCACTTTCACAAGCAGAGAGACTGTTTGCATCAAAGACTTTGGTTTTGATTCAAGCATAAACAAGGAAATTACGATCAGAGAAGTAAAACTGCCTGTGGTGTGCGCGCACATCTCCACCTTAAGAGCAGGGCGGGAGAGGAGGTGTTCAGGGGTTGCCATAAGGATGGCGCGATCACTGCCGCTGCTATATCTCACAACGTGGTTATTGCGTAATACCGCCTGACTGTTTAAGAAAACTTTTTTTTTCTCACAAAGTTTTAATTTAAGCTAATAGCTTTCATGATTACTGCACTTGTAAAATATCGTGTTATATTTTTTAAATATATGAAATAAAAGACATATTTTTGGTGCAGAAATGTTGATTGTTACGCGACCCACCAAAACACCCACAGCGACCCACCAGTGGGTCACGACCCATAGGTTGGGAACCACTGATCTAAAGGTAAGTTGTGGCTCATTTCCCTATCCTCCTTTATATATTTATCTGGACCACCTGGAACCAAGTCTGCATAAATTCAAACCATCATCCACATTTGACCCTCCAACTCCTCTCCAGAACTATCCCCTCCAAATTTTCACTAGTTTGGCTTCTCCCACTTTCCTTAAATCCTTATCAAACGTCGGTAATCTTAGCCCAGCTGACACCCGCACCAGGAAACAACTCTCTAGTAATCCAGATCTCATTATCCTTCCATCTGACAAGGACTCAACCACTGTACGAGGGGGGACTCAAAAGTAACTGGAATTCGGCTGTGGTGAGAAGGGAGAGTGGGGGAACCCATTGTTCGACCTGGTGTCTGTTACTGTCATGCCACCTGAGTCAGTATGTGAAGTTGTGTCGCTGTGAGTGCATCGGTTCATCCGTGATAGTTTTTTTAGTAAAACAACTTTTGCTATTTCGGCAAAAACGTGATGGCAGATTGTCGAGAATAGCGTGTGGCTGTGAAATTTTGTTTCATGTTGGGTAAATCAGCCGCGGAAACTATTGTAATGCTGAAGACTGCTTACGGGAATGCTGTCTTAAGTAAAACCAGAGTTTGAGTGGTTTTCACGTTTTAAAAATGGAGAAATGTCAATTGATGAACAACCCTGTTCAGAATGCTCCTCAACGACGAGAAGAGACGAAAAAGTCAACAAAATCAATTCCCTCGTTCATGCAGACCGTCGCCGAACCGCTGATCAACTCTGTGAGATGTCTGGAATATCATGGAGTTCAATTCAGAGGAGTTTATCCGAAGATTTGCACATGAGAATGGTTGCAGCTAAATTTGTCCCTCGCGTTCTCGCAGACGAGCAAAATCGGCTCAATAAATTTTTTTGAAAGTGATTACTGATTGTGAACCTTGGTGCTATGGATACGACCTCGAAACAAAGAAGCAGTCAAGCCAGTGGAAGACATGTGCTCTCCTCATCCCAAAAAAACTCGCCAAGTGAAGCCAAAAATCAAGACAATGATTATTTGATTTGTTTCTTCGATTGCAGAGGTGTTATGCACGCAGAGTTCGTTTCCCCGGGTCAAACTGTCAACCAGGAGTCTACTTGGAGGTTTTTAAAAGATTGAGGGAGAGTATCTGGAAGAAAAGGTCAGATCTTTGGCACACAGGCGACTGGTTCTTCGATCATGACAACACGCCGGCACACACCACCCTCTCCGTAAAGCAGTTTTTGACCAAAAACGGCATGACACCGATTGTCCACCCCACCTACTTACTGGATCTAGCCCCCTGTGGTTTCTTTTTGTTCCCCGGATTCAAAAGGGTTATGAAAGGAAAGTGTTTTGCCACTGTAGAGCAGGTAAAATAAAAATCACCGGAAGGCATAAAGAACATCCCGATAAGTGAATTTAAAAACTGTTTTGAACAGTGGAAGGATCATTTCAAGTAGTGCGTTGTGGTCAGTGTCCACTGTCAGCTGATTTTTGTACTACAGATAATTTGCTGATGTAATTATTTTTAAATGTCTCATGTGTTTATTCAGCCTTTCCTTAATGGTGCTTGCCTTGTCAGTATATGCCTGGACACAGCTGCAGGGTATTTTATACTTACCCAGTGTCTGTAATTTCTCCCTCTTTCACCCTTACAAGCATATAAGGAATGTTCCTAGGTGCCTGTGTAGTGTAGGATGGAGAGTTTTCTGTTTTAGAAGGTGGCAAATCTTTTCTCCCATTCCATGGTCTGTCCATTGATCTGCTGGACTCCTCTGCCAGTGTTGGAAGAGCCCAGTAGATCAGTGGCAGACCCATGGCAGTGTTAATCTACATCCAAGGGATGAGAGAGAAGATTGGCCACCTTCTAAAACAGAAAAATATCTGTCCAGTATACAAACACCTATGAACTTTTCTGATGTGTTTTAAGGATGAAAGATGAGAGGGAGGAATTATAGATGCTGGGTGTGTATCAGATATCCTGCAGCTGAGGCCAGGTACATATCACTGCTACAGGAGGCACAATCAAGGAAAGGTTGAATTAACATAAAAGACATTAAAAATAATGATGTCAGCAAATCAATGGTAGTTCAGCATGCAGCTGACAGTGGGCACAAAATTTTATTCAGTGACACTATGTTCTGTTCCAGGAAAGGGGATGGTGGCCTAGGTGAGTTAGAGAAGCGTTAGAAATAATAGTAATAAAACTAATAATATAAATGCAGATAGTGAGCTACAGCTTGACCAAACTTGGTCATGCTTACTTGAGAAAACATGGGACACAAACCTCCATTGAAACAGTCATGCAATCCTCTTAGGAAAGCCCCAGAAGGGTGGGGGAAAATGTTTGATTTCAAAAAATTTATATGGTTCTATCCGGACAACCAAGATAACATTGACAGTGAATGCTGAAGTCTTCACAACCATGTATGCATACATATGTCTGAATGACAAGAAACCTACATGGATTATGTGGTGGTTTAATTAGACTAATCAGTTACTCCTTTCAGAACATATATCACACCTATGCATAAAGGAAGTTAAAAACAGAATGTTACTGTATTCTCATAACTGAAATTTCCTCCTGTTGATATATTTTTTTAGAGAAAATAATCATTCCTTAGAGAAAAGCATCACTTTTGTTAAAGCTTTTAATTTGTAATTATTGCAGAGCATTTCTTCTGCAGTTAATTGTTAAAATAACATATTATTATTTAGTAAAAAATTTCCAATGCAACTATTGGAATTTTTGTTTATTTTGGGCGTGTTTCACCTATTGTCGAGGTATCATTATCAATCTAATGTTTTGTGTAGGATGTTTGCAGTTTATAAATTTTATACAGATTTGTTTGAATGTTATTACTTTTACCGGTATATATAGGTTTTATAGTGCATGTACAATTACAATTTTGCCATGTGATGTGGCAGTGGATCACCTTGCCTAATATAAATATTCATCTGATTCAACTTTGATTTTTCATGACAACAGACTTTTGATTTTGATCTCTTGATTTTGAAACTATTGTCGATTTTTTACTCTTTGTGTTGCATATAAGAATTTTGCATTTCTATTGTCGATTTTTTACTCTTTGTGTTGCATATAAGAATTTTACATTTCTAAATTCTGAATGCAGTTTTAATGACACTAAAAATAATTTGTCCCAGAATTACATGTTTGGCAAAGGGAACAGTACAAAATATGTTAACAAAACACATCATGGGCAGCTGCCAGGTACCACTTCACAAAATTGCTGTTTTTTCTTTGTCTGTGAAATGAGTGGTTATTTTGCATATAATTACGGTTCAGTTTCAACACATCCACAGTCTTCGCTGACATTATTGCTTGAAAATCTACTGTACTCTATTGACCCATACTATATTTATTTATGGCCTGTCATGCCATCAGCTTTGAAAATACGACAATTTTTTAGAGAGGACATCAGTGTTGGCCGAGGCAAGTAAAAGAGGCTTTAGAAATTGCTAAACACCCAAATAATGTCAATGAAGACATTGGCTTAAAACTGTGTGATGCATGGCTTGCCTTGCTGGGGAGAAAACAAATGATGCCATAATGCTGCTGAGTGACCCATGTGATAGTACCTTTCTCCTGGTTGTCCGAACTCTTCAAACCTTTCAGAAGAACATTAGTGATCAGTAGGAGAAGCTCGATGCAGTTCGGACGAAATGTTGGCAATTAATACTAGCGTGAAGTGCCATTGCAGGAGCATGGAGACTATGTACCATGGCATTACACATGCACCTAGGTTCACTTTTGTGAAGTTGCTGACAAATGCCAGTGGTCTTATGAAATATATTGCTTCATAGAAACCATTTCCAGATTTGGACAGTCTACCTTCTACATTTTTAGGCCATTTAGGTTAATTTCAGGGAAAGTAAAATAATGCTCTAAGGTTGTGAATTTTACATTTGCTGAATAATGTGTTCATTCACTGTTTAGCCTTTTTCAACTTGCTGATGAGATGTTCTAACCCAGAAAATGTTTTTTTTTTTTTTTTTTTTTTGTAAGTTTTTAGCTAAGAAGTGGTATTAAACTTGTGAAATTAATTTTAATTGTCTACAGTAGAAGCTAAATATTCTTCTTTCTTTCCTTGCTTGTTTCTTTACTAGAAAACTTCTTGTGTCTTGAAAATTGTGTCGATTTGCTTACTACACTTTTTTTTTTTTTTCCAGTGCTGTATCAATAAGTGGTGGTGTTATTATAGCAATCATTCAATCACCATGTCACAACATTCACTGTCATTTCTTTTATTATTTTCGTAGTATTAATTTTATTTTTTTAAATCATTTAAATGTTAGGTTTTCCAAACAAGGACACCTTCTAGAGATAATGGCAGGAAGGCAGCAATGAACACAGAGAGACAAAGACATATTCCAATTTATGTTGTGATATTCAGCTTGTACATGTCTAATCCCTTCACGATGTATCTTTATCTAGATTGATTACTGAAATATTGTAATGTGTGTTCATCATTGCCCTTCTGCCTTCATCTCTGGTGAGTATTTGCTCTGTTTTCCTTTATTTTAATTCCCAAAAAGCATTTTTCCTCCCATTACAATTAGAACTGAAGTATTTAAAGATAGTAGTGTAACCGATTATGTTTTTTAATTTCAGATTGAATATGAAGAGAGAAAGAAGGCAGAGGGCAAGAAAGCACGTGATGATAAAGATGCTGTTCTTGACATGCTCTTCGCTGCATTTGAAAAACATCAGTACTATAATATAAAAGATTTAGTCAAAATTACAAGACAGCCAATAGTATGTATTATTATGATTAATGATTAGTTAGTTTATATGTTAATTGCTACAGTACCTGGTCAGCTGAGCATTGCTCAATATTAATGTTAATAAACTTATAGGCAATTCAATCTTAATCTAAGACCTCTTTCCACACTATATTGTGATAATAACTTCGATTTACCTTAAAAGTATTTTAATGTACTTGGCTTTTTGACTCTAGGAACTGTCATACAGCATACCATTCTTAAAAACTGATGTTTTATGGTCCATGTCAACAAACTCAATGACTCTGCACATTTTGCCCTGTAATATCAAATGAACATTCTATCTGTTGATGAGTAATTAATGTTCTTTAAGAAATGTATCTTTCTAGCTAATGTGTACTAAATAATAAAATCTAAGGAAGGATAGGGAAGGTAAATCCCACTCATACCACATAAGGAGGTAGCTGGGAAGTCAGTAACGAACACAGAAACACACTAACACATTTAAAACCATATTTCTGTGGTCATTTTAATCTTGCAAATAGCTGAGACACCTGATGTGGAGAACAGATATAGTAGTGGGCGCTGCCTGCTAAAATCTCGGCATCGGCCCGCTGAGCATTTTCAGCTGACGGCGGCGTAACGTCAGCGGCGTGACTATTTTATATTGCAATGGATTTGTTCTTGGAACGCCCTATATTATTGGGTAACGGTTGCAAACATGGATTAAACTATGTAGATGGGAACTAGTCTATCAGAATATCCTGGACACCAGGCATCCTCCTGGCCTCAACCTCCAAAAAATTCCTCCCACCAGACCCAGCATTTTTATCAACACCAGCGGTTACCAATTTTTTTTTTTTTTTTTTGGCACAGAACCCTAATAAATCATGCATTTTTTGGCGGATCCCCATTTTTATAAGCGTAAGCTGAAAAACCAATGTCACATTGGTAAGTCGTCACAAACAAAAGCAGAACGACACTGTTATAGCTCTTTTCAACGAATATTTTATTTAACCCCAGGGTTCCGTGAACCACTATTTGGGAACCACTGATCTACGCTATTTATATTTCTTATATTTTGTTTTTCGCTTATAGTTTTTTCAAAATTTGATTTATATATGTATCCTTACTCAGTTATTGTGTTTGTCCACCTCTTTCAAAGATATATACCATCAACAGTATCGATTATCAATCCAATATTTGAATTCCCCCCCCCCCCCCTACATTACCATATATGCCGGCATTCACCGTTTACCTTAAAGCATTTTCCTGCTCGTTGTTATTATATGGTCCATAAACACTCCCCCCCCCCCCTCTTGAGACAGCCCCTAGGTTCGTTTACTTGCAACAGATCCCACTGCAAATTTGCAGTATGCACCCGCCTTCCATCACTTTTACCAACCTCATAACTGGGGAAAGGTTCCCCATCACAGGACTTGCCACGTGTGTATCCTCCCACCTTATATATCTACTCACCTGCAACCATTGCCCGGCCTCCTATATTGATTGGTCTGACAACTAATCCACTGGCCATCAGAATTAATGGACACAGACAATCGGTATTCACCCAGAACCCTGACCACCCTGTAACTTATCATGCCACCACTAATTTTAACACGTTTTGCGGTCTGCGCCATCAGAATCCTCTCGGACAGAAGCAGCATTTCGCAACTCAGAAGGTGGGAACTGGCTTATCAATACCAACTGGGTACCAGACAACCACCAGGACTAAATTTAAGATAGCGCCAATTTTCCTCACACCCATCCCCCTCACCTCCTACCTTTTCTCAGAGAACCATCACTCACCAGAGCCTATCTTTTTGTAGTTTGTAACTTTGAATTTTGCTTAGTTTTATATCTTCCAAATTTTTTGTTTTTATTTCACATATTTCTCAGTCATTACTTAACAGGCAATTTAGGACCATCAGCTGATATCTACCGCGCTCCCTCGACGGGTCCCTACGGACAGGTATATTATCTATTTGTTATTATTTTTGAGTTTATGCCTTTCTACCCTCACCCTCACTTCCCGGCGTGTCCCCCCCCCCCCACCACCACCATGAGCTACTAGCCTTGTGGGCTTACTCAGTTGGCTGCCAGGCTCCAACATGCAGTCATCTCAATACTACTGAAGGCTCGAAAATTTTACTCTGTGTGTACATAATTTTTCTGTGTCTCGACGCTGTAGGAATCATCTTCTTTGGTAAGTGATGATTTTTCTCCTATCCAAATCTTTAATATATGTATACTAAAGCCCTAATTTTACATTCCTTGTCTGTGTGCATATCACACAAAAACTAATGAAGATTTCAGTGAAATTATTCTTACTGACAGCACATGTCATCAGCTAATAAAGACTGCTGTTTATCCAGTTAGTATCCTACTTTCCAACTGGGTATTTGACTACTTCTTGAAAATGGTTTTAAATTGTTTATTGGTACACCTTATTCACCAAGTGAAGAGATTTTTTGACGGCAGTGCATTATTTTGCTTAAAATTCAAAGTTAAAGTTTAAAGAATTTAAAAGCCCGCCAAAATGCTCCTTCGCTGCCTGGCGCGTGCAATGACAGTCGTGACGTCACACGTCTGTAAACGCTGCTGCTGCGAATAGAGCGTTTCCTATTACCCAAGTTTTCAACTATTTTTATTGTTTGTTGCTGGATACTTCTTGTTATTTTAATGAAAGTTCATTTTGAATATAAAATTGAAAACAATTTGTAAAAGCCTACAGCGGAAACATATTGAAAGTAGACGCCTTATTTGTGGGGCTAGCTATAGAAACAACCACTGAGTTTTATTCTGTGGAGCTTAAAAACAACTTCAATTTGATATTGCGACAAAGTCACTTACGATTTTCTGTGAAGCTCATTTACACCACGATTTCATAGAGTTAAATATAATACGTTGTTTAAGGCGAGAATTATTAGGGTTAGGGTCCTAAGGTTCGATCCTAGCTTCGGAATATGTTCAATTTGTTTTCTTTTGTCATTTTCTTTGGATACTAGTTGCTGTTGGTTGCATCGCATTATCATTTTTTCCCCAAAATCCACCAAAACATCAATTTAATATTTCTTTTTTTTTCTGAAGGCTTCACAACTTTTTTGGATAATAAGTGAATTACAACCATTTGAAACAACCAAAGAAGATTTCAAAAAGGAAATTGGAAATTACTTACACACCATAAACAGTTTTTTTTAAATATTAGTTGCACATTAAAAGTAAATACCGCATAATACACGCAATTATTGTCAGGAAGGTAACCTGCAGTTGTATTGTCAGGTAAAAATTCCAACGAAAAGGACATAACGCGTTCCGGATCTGTTGCAAGATTAGCATGAAATTTCTACAAGTGATGTCACTTCTAAAATAAACTCCAATATTCGCCGCCGTGCACCTGTATTTTTTGCTTGATATTCTCTCTCTGGTAAGTTTAAAAATTAAAAGGTTTCATGTATGGTAGCAATTTGTTTCAAACGCTTGTATGACGCTTAGCAACTATTATGAATTCTTCCAATAAAAATATAGTTGTGCAAAAAACAGCAAAAAAAAACGGTAAAAAAGCACACACAAAATATTATCCCAACCAAGGTTCGAACATAGAACGTTCTGAATTCCATTACCACTCTTCAATCACACAGCTATCAGGACACTACTTCTTAATTGCTTCTCTTTATGTTAATAGTAAACACTTCACAGTTTCTTCATGTGAGATGAAGTGATACAAGGTAGGTAAATGAATAAACAAACAAATTCAGTTTTATTAACAAAAAAATATCATTTATCTATAAGCCTTTATCTGCAATTAAGAAAAATGGCCCACAACATCCAATTATTCCGAGTGTGGTGAGTGAGCGGTTAACGCTCTGGCCTCACATCCGGGAGGACGCCGCACAGTGTGATATTTTCTAAATCTAGAGGGACAAAAGTCAGTTTTGATAATAGTCTACACACGCAAAATAGTTATTTATATTCAAAGTAGATAAACCATATTACTCGGAACAAAGGTTTATTTCCCACGAATTCACTCCTAACAATAGAAAAAATAGTTTGAACAATGGGCTTCATGTGATCCACCGATCAAGCGCTCCATTTGACTGAGCTTGGTCGATGATTACACTGTGTTTCTGCGTGTTAGTAGTGACTTGTGTGTTTCTGTTGCTTTTGGCGATCCTCAAGGTAAGTTTACGCATGCTTTTTCCATGATCATTAGCGTCATTAAAACAGAGCGAGATTATTTTTAATTTAAAAAAACTACTGAGCCAATTTCATGTTGAATTTTAGTTCAGTATACGACATTATATCGGTCTCTTGCTATATTTATTTGAAAGAGCTGCTTATTAGCTACAAGAAATACCTTCATTTGTTTGCGTATATTTGTGACACCCATACAACTTTTCTTTATTTCTTTATTTTCACTCCACAAATTTCGCATACAGAATTTTTCAACGTATGGTTTGCTAACGCAAAACAATCAATCTCTAACTTTCAATTTGAATATAAATGAGTCTCAAATTGAAGGCGTTACATTTTTAAGGTCAGCAGAATAAAAGTCGGCGGTTTTTTCTATAGCCAGCCCCACAAATAAGGCGTCTATTTTCGATATTTTTCTGCTGTAGGCTTTTACAAATTGTTCTCGATTTTGTATTCAAAATAAAATTTCATCAATAACAAGAAATAACAATAAAAATAGTTGAAAACTTGGATAATAGGAAACGCTCATTTCCCAGCCACAGCGTTTAGAGACGTGTGACGTCACTCAAGCGACATCCAATCCTAGAGCGTTTTCTGTCATGTGACCAGAGGTAAGAAAAATATAATTTTTATTTCGCTTTTTTATTAAAATAATCCACTTTTCTTTTCAAAATTGAAAAAATTAGCTTCCTGAAGCATTAATGTACGAGAACGAGTTCATTTTATGATATTTTTTTTTTTTAATACTGTCAAATAGCCTATTATACAGAGGCTAAAATGGTAAACTTAAATTTTTGTATTTCTGTTTATGAAACGAGCAAAAATCGATGACTTTTGAAATCACCAGACATAGTGAGCGGATGCTGATATTTCTCAGATATTGGTACCTTAACAGGATAATACTGTGGCGCACAGCTAAGGTTGAGACAAAAGGAATGGAACTCCACGAATGGAGCTAAACAATGCTGAACAGATGTAGTATTGCGGATTAATATACAAGCCAGGCATAAAAAGACATGACAAAATAAATAAAAAAATAATAATAAAAAAATAATAAAAAAAAATAAACACTGAAAAATACTGCATAAGAACATACAGAACAAAAACAGATAGAAGCTGTTGGGCAAAGAAAGTGAGGAAGGATAGGAAAAATAAATTCTTGATTTATGAGGCAGGAGGGCTGCGGTGAATGCATAACACGAACACACTTTGCAGTATTTTGGTGTAAACATAACCATGATTATAGTAGAACATATAGCAAGGGAATCATGTGTACACACTGAGCCTCGTCACATGACATGGTTATGTCCCCTTGCCATATGTGCTCCTCTAACCATGATTTATACTTCGTCTGTGTTAAGTGATCGGTTTACTTTCCCTATCCTTCTTTATTTTCATGGCTTAATAGCATTTTCATTATATGGAAAGGAAATAATAAACTACACCAACCAATCACCAAAATTTGGTGATTATTGTTTATGTTTTCTTTCCATATAAATTTGTCATCTCTGAAATTATTCTTTTTTAAATATGAAAAAATTAGGATTGGAAATGAACCACCACTTACCTAAGATGATGCCTGTGTGGTGTGAGCACACGTTACAGATACAGACAGAGGTACAAACCCAAAACGCATTGATTTTTTCATCACTGAAGGGCTAAAACCTGAAAATTTCATTGTGTGTTGTATCCGTTACATGTGTTCACAGCATTCATCTGTGGTAAACAGTGGTTCATTTCCCATTAATTTGCAATTCCTTTCAGTTACTTAGCACCCATTATTTCATTGTCACATATACATGAACCACCACTTACCTTAGATGATGGTTTCATGGGGTGAACACATGAAAAAGCACAAGAACAGGAAAAACAATGATTATTTCGGGACTTGGTCCTTCATCAACAGGAGAACATTATGGAGAGAGGGTGGTGTAGGAGACCATCTCACAAAATGACAATGAAAATAATTTTTGTGAGATGTTAATTAAGGAAGTTAATATTATTGCAAAAAGTAACTTTCTTTAATGTTCTTCTTAACTTCCGTTAAATTGAACTTCCGTTAACTTTAGTCTGTTACATTGGTTGTTGCCATCATTTTGTTCATTAGAATTGCGCGCCATGGCATGCTGGTACATTCGTTTAGTAGTCTGGTGGAGTTCGCAATTCATTGCATACTTCCCGAACCTCTCCGACTGCCCAATTGTGGTTATTGTATGAAGTACATCATAAACTGTGATTCCTTCAGCTGCATTCAGACTTTAGGAAATATGTACCCTGCAGATCGCCTTGCCCAGTATATACAGAATGTATCAAAAAGAATCCTCCGATTTAAAAAAAATCATAACTATTATGTTATTTGAGATACATGCGTGAACAACATACTGTTGGAAAGAACAAACTCTCAAGTTTTACATGGTTCCGCTAGGCAGCAGCATTGTGAGCCCACTTCAGTTCTAGTAAAAATGACATCGGGAGAACAAAGCGTTTTGTGTTCTATGTTTTTCGCAGTGCAGGTCAGTAACAACTGTTCAGCGTGACTTTCGTACTAGGTAGGGTGTGGATCCTCCTGCAGCACAGAGCATTAGACGATGGCATGAACAATTCTGAGACAGGTTGTTGGTGTAAAGGCAAATCGCTGGGCGCCCCCGAGTGTCTGATGCAGACGTTGAACGTATCCACAAGGAGTCCACAGAAATCCATTCGCCGAGCAGCTCGACAGTTCAACATGCCCCCGATGTCCGTCTGGTGTGTGTTGTGTTGACTCTTACACATGAAATCAAACAAAATTCAGCTACTGCAAGCTCATTGTGAAGGTTACAAACAACGTGTGGAGTTCTGTAATTTCGTTCTTGGCAAGATGGAGGATGACTTTTCTTCCACGCTTAGTGTTTAGTGACAAGGCAACATTCCATTCAAATGATCAGGTGAACTGTCATAATGTGAGAATATGGGGTACGGAACAACCACTTGAAGTTGTTCAACATGAGAGGGACTTTCCAAAATTGTGTATTTTGTGCAGTTTCACGGGAAAAGGTGAATGGTCCATTTTTCTTTGCCGCGAACACTGTTACAGGAAAGACATATCTCGATATGCTTGAGAACTTTCTTTTCCCACACTTGGAGACTGATTCGAACAACTTCATTTACGAACAGAATGGGGCACTGCTACACTGGCATCTGGGAGTGTGGGAATTTTTAAATCAAGGATTACTCAATGATTGATCGTTAGCACTGGACCAAATGATTCAGCCTTACATTACTGGCCTCCAAGGTCACCGGACCTGACTATGTGATTGTTTGTTGGGGGGTTTATAAAAGACTGTTTATGTGCCTCCGTTACCAACAACAATGAATGAACTGAGACAACGCATAACAGCAGCTGTGGAAGCTGTCACTCAAGACATGCTCGCTGCAATGTGGGAAGAATTTGAATACTGCATCGACATGCCATGCATCTCAAGGGGGGGGGGGGGGCAGCATATTGAACACCTATGAAAAGGTATGGAAAAACTTTTTGAGTTTCCCATTCATCAATAAACATAATTCATTGTATATGTTTATTAGTTTCAGAAATATAGATGTGCCATATCGGATGATTCTTTTTGATCCACCCTGTATAGTACACCCTCCAATCGTTCCCACCTTTAGGAAAGGAGGTCCTCTTCTTTTGGGTTTCTGGTCATGTGTGAATTGGGGAACGAGGCAGACAATGAAGCTGCCAGTTTAGTCTGTGTCATGTCAGAATTGACTTGGATCTGGTCCCAAAGTCAGACTGCTTGGCAGCAAAACATTTAATTTTGATTTTTTTTTTTTTTTTCATATTTGGCAGAGACAGTAGCTGTAGCTTGAGTATAATAATCTCCAGCTGGTTAAACCGATTGTTCAGCCATGTAGCAGCTCCTTCCAGTGGGCGAGGAGGGATGAGGTTCTCCTTACTCGCCTCCCTATAGGGCACTTTCCTCTGACACATAGCATTATTCTCCACAGGGAGGACCCACCTGAATATAATATTTGTGGCATAACTCTGACAGTGTGCCACATTTTAACTGATTGCATTTTATTTTTGGATTTAAGGGCAGATAGCTAACAAACTGTTCCTTATTTTAAATAGCAAAACTATCAATGTGTCCAATATTTTAAAATTTTGTGATTTGGCAGGTCTTGTTCCTAAAATCGGACTAGTCTTAAGATGGATGGTTGGCCCCTTTACAGCTACCCATCTTTGTGCAGTGTTTTACTTTTTATAGTGGTAAAATCTTCATCTTGTCGGCCATTATACAACTAGCTAGACTAAGTGTTTTTAATTTCTTTTTAAATCTGGTTGGTTCTTTACAACCAAGCAGATGTTGCAGAGTTTCATGTCCTAGTGGCCCCTTTACAGCCACATTTTTTTTAATTGCCCTGTTTGTATGGCTGCCGCTTTACAGTCGACCATGCACACTATAACTTAGTAAATGTTTTAGCAGCGTAGTAAGTCAGTTATTGTTGGGGCACTAATTACCTCACTGTTGATGCACCCTATATCCACAACAACAACAAAGAACGAAACACAAGTAAGGAAAATAAATTAAAAAGAAAGCAAACACAGATAGGGACACTTGGGACAAACACAGAAGAAAAGCCATAGTGCAAAAATCTTAGTAACAATGGAGCAGGAAGAACTGCAGTGAGGCGAAGTTTATATAGAAGAGAAAGATAAATTACACCCAACACTCACCAAAATTGAAGGGAGGAGGGTAGCAACAACAAAAAATAACACACAAGAAAAAATATTTCGTGCAGTGTTGGGTGTAATTTATCTTTCTTTTCCATATAAATATCGCCTCACGGCAGTTCTTCCTGCTCCATTGTTACTGATATAAGAAGTTAAATATCGCATCTGTTTAGCAGTGGTTCAAGTTACAAGGACAGATCGGAAAGTAACACACAATAATTTTTTTTCTCCCCTGATATTGCAGCTGGAATGTTGAAATTTCTCGATGATGTAGTTTGAAGTTTGCGCTATGGAGGGTATTTTGTTTTCATGTGCATCTATATCAAGAGAAGCATGAACTATGAAACAAACATGGCACGCGTGTTAGTGTCGTCCACGTGTGAAGACCAGCCAAGTATAGTTCGATATTTGTAGGCCAAAGCGCATTCACCGAATGAAATTCACAGGGGCATGCGTGGCGTGTATGGGGACGACTGTCTGGACCATAGCAATGCCTCCAGGTGGTGTGCATTCTTCCAAGAAGGCCACATGAACCTTAGTGATTCGCCACGCTCTGGGCGGCCGGTAACAGTTTCAACTCTGCAGAATGTTTGCGCCATTGAGGCAGTGTCTTGAAGGACCAGCATGTGCACCTGTTAACATTATCGCAGACGTTCAACATTTCCTATGGTGCAGTGTACAACATTGTTCATGACACGTTGAAATTCCATAAAGTTAGCACTCGCTGCGTGCCTAAAGAACCTGACAGACAAGCAGGAGGGCCAGCGAATGATGACAAGCTTGGATTACTTAACGTGTTACGTCGCAGAAGGGCATGACTTTCTGAGAGGAATTGTCACTGGTGATGAGTCCTGGGCGGACCACTACACGCCCGAAACCAAGCAGGCCTGTATGGAGTGGAAACATGCTAGTTCCCCAGTACAAAAAATATTCAAAGTTACTCAATTGGCTAAGATAGTGCTTGTGACAGTGTTCTGGGACATGTTTGGCATGTTATTGGTGGACTTTAATGAACACGGAACCACTGTGAATGCTGCAGACTACATGAAAACGTTGGTTAAGTTGCGTTGTGCCCTTCGTGATAAACGCCGCAACATTAATGCTAATGGTGTCAAACTTCTTCATGACAATGCACGTCCCCATGTTGCTGCTCCTGTTCATGAGAAACTCACCACTTTTGGGTGGCAAATGCTCCAGCATGCACCATACAGTCCGGACTTGGCACCATCTGACTTTCATCTGTTTGGTCCCATGAAGAAATTCCTGCCCGGCCAACATTTTGCAACAGATGCGGAATTGAAATCAGCAGTCCGCAGATAGCTACACTCCCAACAAACGGACTTCTACGAGCAGGGCATATTTAAACTGGTACCATAATGGGAGAAATGTGTTGAGAAAATTGGTGACTATGTAGAAAAGTAGGTCAAAGATGTAAGTTAATTTGTGATTTGTTTGGTTATGGTACATATACATTTGGGAAAAAAATTAGTGTGCATTACTTTCCGATCTTCCCTTGTTGATATTGCAGGAGAAAGGTAGGGGAGGAAAGAAGGTAGAAAAAATTGAAATTATTATGGGGTATTATCTCAAGTTGATACCCAGTAGTTGCCTGGAGCCTTTTTTCTGCTGGTAGGCCAGTTCCCAACTTCTGAGTCCAGATAGGTTGTTACTGGTGAGATTTTGCCGGACCGCCCTCCGCCTTTTTCAACTCGTGTAAATAATGCATGCCCACTAATTAGTTTCAGGTTAACTGTAATATTACATGGGAGGTACCATATCCTACTATGGGTAAGTTTTCCCCAGTGACAGGGTAGATGTGAAAGCATGGTGCATGATACCAACTTGGTCTGTTACATTGGCTGGAGCTATGGGACTATCAAATGGGATGAGACTTATCAGTGTTTGTGGACAATGTAGTGACCCTGTCAGCTGATCGAGAAGAGCGGACAGGGTAAGCTCCTACTGGAGCCTTGGATAAGGGTCGACGACAGAAATCGACCATGATTCTGATATGAATATTCATCATGGGTCCCTACTGCAACATCTGACAGGTTTTATGGCTCGGCACATTCATATATTACGTACTATAGGAATGGAAGTTAAATTACTGTAAACGGCAGTTGCATATTTACACATTTATTTACATGAGCAATGACAGATGGCGTACGTGAAAATTTACATTGTTTAAATGGATTTCTAACAAAACATTAGAGATAGGGCCAAGGACTAGGCGAGCATGTAACTGTCGGGTGCCTCGCAGCCCAAACTAACTGGAATATTGATAATATCTCTACAAGATGGTGCCCACATGGATATGATCAAATGATTGACCCTCTAACTGTCAACACCCAGCATCTCAGTTGAGCCCACCTTTGTGTTAGACGACTGGCATCATCATATTGTCTGAGACAGCTGCCCCAGCGCCACCTGTGTTGACGCCCTCGGCGTTGATGTGGTAAGTTGAAGGACTTTCGTAGAGAGCCACCCCCCCAGATCCCAGCCCCCAGGGTTTAAATAGATTACTTTGCCTTCCTTTCACCACTGTATGAAGAGGGCAATACTCCTCGCTAACCTGCTGTATGAAGTCACTTTACCAGCTTGCAGTAATAACAGGCACTTAGCAACTGGCGACTTAGGACTTGCTGATTAGCTTGCTACTTCTCAGGTCATAGCTACCATTGCTTAACTATTTCATGCTCGCCCACCCTGGATACTGACTAGATGAGGTATTTAGGCAAGTGATCGACCTAGATCACTACAACTACTAGTTGGTTCAGGTCGGAGGGGCCAACTAATACATGGCGTCGGAGGGACAGGGAGGATTTTGGGAAGGTAGGATCCCTCCTTTCCAAACTCCTCATCCCACTAAAATGTCTCATCTCTCCTGCCCATGTAATGGACCACTTTGCAAAATATGTTGCACTGTGCTTCCACCACTTTAATCAACCCCATCAATGATGACACATTTCCCATCATAGGACATGCCACCAGTGGAACCTCCCAATTAGTAAACCAGTTTATCTCCAACTATTGTCTGGCTCCTGCATAGGTCTGACCATGAATTGACTGGCCATAAGAACGAGTGGCCACAGAATGTATTCACCCAAAATGCACGTCACACAATAGCGGCTCATGCTACCTTTCATGACACAAATAATTTTAATTCTCACTTCACAGTCTGTGCTATCAGACAGCATTTCAACTTAATACACAGTGATTGTTTCAATTTATTATTCTGCCCTCACCTATCCTTTACTCTCACTAACTTGAACCACCACTATCGAGAGGTGGTGATTAATTTCATATTTTTGGACTTACTGATTATTTATGTTTTTTTAATTTACATATTTTAAGTAATTATTTTATTTTGCTATCTGCATCTTTTGTGGAGTTGTGACTAGTTTTAACTACCTATTTTGCAATTCTCGGGTATTTTCTTTCACTCACTACTCCCTCCCCCCTTTTTCACTCCCTGTACCCTGTTGGAACTTTCCCTTATGTTCAATGGTAACTGTTTGAAAGAGTGGTCTTCAGCACCCATCTTTCGCCATGCGCTTTTGCTGATTAATGGCCAAGACCTGATAAAAGCAATGTTTTTTTTGTGTTTGTGTCCTTTTCATATGTCTGTGCCATCCTTCTATCATCTGGGAATTTCTATTCTAATTTGTAATTATATTGTAATGACTAGTGTTTAGTAAGATGGTATTATTTGACAATATTTTATTTGTGCCATACTTGCTTAAAAGATCTTTTATGTGCTAAATGTACACACTACACGACTTATGGGATTTTTGAAAATTGAATGACTATGGATTTACAACAGTTTATTAATAAACTGAACTGGGATATTTCACAAGCAATTAATTTGTTAATAAGTAAAGTGAGACTCTTGCAGTAAAGAAAAATGAGAACAGGTATTAAATTGCTCAAAGGAAATGTTATTTTGCTTAACAGTTAGCTCAGTTGGAAACAAATGAGAAGTCCAGGTTGCATAAGGAGGGATTTGATGCCAACCTGTCTCTCTTGCAATACCAGGTTACTGTATTTGTCTTTTGATAATCCAGAGCTACATTTCTAAATGTGCGAAACAGCTGTATTGGTGAGCAGGTGATGGTGATGTCTGGCTCCTACAACGACTGCAACCTACAATAGCTGTGTTAGCTAACCACTATGTGCAGTCAGTGGTGACTAATGTCAGATGTAACTATTCGATAACAGAATTTCTTGTCTTTCCGTTTCAACCTCAGTTTGAAACACGTGTTAACCAACCCCATCAATTGGCAAAGTCATCTTCCATTGTCATTGACTTCAATGTAGTAACATTTATTAAAATACATTATAATATTTCAGTAAAAAGTACATCCCCTCTACAGATACAATGCCAGCCAAGTACTTGGAATCTTGGTACCACTTTTGCCAACATACAATCATGAGAGATCTGGTAACTTTTTCACCTTACTGCTTGAATTATTTAAAATAATTTAGCTTGATTTTCTCATCTTAGCTTGATTTTTCCTGGACAACAGTCCACCGTTTGCCAGTGCTATTAATTTAGTCATCAGCAGGTTCCCATTGCTGTTTAAATTGTTTTACACCTTTGGGTGCCAACTTCTAAACAAAAGATACTGCCTATCCAATGCGTTTATCGCAACCTTCTCCTAATCCCAATTTACACCGATCCTGGCATGAAACATTGCCTTTAAGTAAACTCTCCTCATACTGTATTAAATGACACCTACACCATTCAGTTCATTACATTTTGCTGACACACCCATAAATAGTTATAATCCTTGATTTGGAGAAATGATTTTAATTGGCCATTTATTGATCATTCCACTAGCACACATTAATTGGTGATTTAATACTCTACCAAGTTCATACCTCACTGCTCCAATTGTACCAGTCCTATTCAACTTCAAATTTAATTTAAATAATCACAAATTGCTTTTGGTTTTGGGATTATGTGCAAGCATTAACCTGGCTCAAGGAAGATGGGGTCATCTTCCCTTTACTCCCATTGAGTAATTCTTGTCTGGTGCATCCATGCTGCAGGGGTGGGTATCCTTAGCCATCCTGTCGCTATGGCCTACTAGAGCTAAGTCCAGGCAAGGACCTAATCACACAGGGTGTAGTGTGGAACCCATGTTCAGGGCGAAGCCCTCAAGGGGAGTTTTCAGCAGAGAAAGAGACCTTCAGAATGGCGAAAATGGCAAAAGGGACTATCCATCCTCTTCGGGGGTAAAGTGGAAGGGAAAACCGTGCTTTGTGGCGAAGTGGGTTCTTTAAAAGATAAGGGAGTAAACCCCGAAAGAAGGTCTTCAACAGTGTTAGGCCTAGCGAGCCAACAGTGCGAGTATGGATTGATTGCTTTCAAATATAAAGGAACAAGCCTCAGATTAAGATACAGTGTAGATGACCTGACAATGGAAAATGAGAATGATTACAATTAGGAACGTTAAACGTAAGAATGCTCATGGGAGAGACGGAAGAAATTGCAGATTTGATGGAAAGATGTAAACTGATTACTAGCAGAGACAGGATGGAGAGGAGAGGGCGTGAAAGAATTACAGAAAGAATACAAGCTTAATTCGACTGGAAGTAGTGAGGAGTAACACTTGTGTTAAAAGAATGTTAAAAGGAAGAAGTAGTGGGAATAAAGGACAGGATTATAAAGGTTAAAGTGAAAGTTAGAGATAAGCAAATCAAATTAATCCAAGTTTATGCCCCTCAAGTAGGCTACACTGAGCAGGAGAAGGAAAGTTTTGAAGATGATCTACAGCAAGAGCTTGGCAGGAGCAGTCAAATTATAATGAGTGATTTCAGTGTCCATTTTGGTAGTACAAGGAAAGGATATGAAAAAGTTCTAGGAATTCAAGTATGGAGCAGCAGAAATGCAGAAGGATGAAGGTTTTTGGAGTTCTGCAAACGCAATGGTTGTGACTGTGGGTAATTCCTGGTTTATATGAGAGAAAGCCGTAAGTTAATGTGGTATAGTGCAGACTGGTCTGGGAAGTCGATTCTTGATTACTTTCTAACTGAAGCACAGATGAGAAAGAGTATTGTGGATATAAAGATCATCCCATCAGAAGCCTTAGATAGTGACCACTGGCTTCTGATTGCCGGCCTGAAAGAGAAAAAGGGAGGAAGAACATCAGACAACCAGGAGAGAAGAATGAGAGTTTGGAAACTTAAGGATGACAAGTGTAGGAGACAGTACCAAGAGCAGCTTACACAGAAAATACCTAGGGATGACTTGTGGTCTGTGGATGAGGAATGGGAATGTATTACAACCACCTTGGTAAAAACAGCCAAAATAGTATGCAGTAGGACAGCTGGTAGGAGAAGAGAAAAGGAAACCCCATAGTGGAATGACAGGGTAAAAGATGCTGTGCTACAAAAGAGAGAAACCTTTTGGGAATGGTTCCAAAGGAGAACAGAGGAAAACAAAAAAGTCTACAGCTGTAAAAAGAAAGAAGCAAAAACATTGGTACAGGAACAAAAAAGGAAATGGATGGAAAAATGGACAGAAGAGGACAGTGAAGGAAGTAGAAGGTGCTGTCTACTATGATAAAAGCAGGGGAAGAGTAGAACTGAAGCAGATATTATAAATGATAAGGGTGGCAACTTAGTGGATGGGCAGGAAGAGAGAAAAGTAGTCTGGAAAGAGTATATTGAGGATCTATTGAATGCACCAGGACCCAGCTATGAAAAATGTGTTATAGAGGAAGAAAAGGACCAATATCAAGAGGAAGAGGAAGATATTACATGGAAGGAATTGGAGGATGCTGTAAAGAAAATGAAAGGAGGGAAAACACCAAGAGCAGATGAAGTGAATGTGGAGGTGATTGAACTGCTGGAGTAGTGGGCATACAGTGACTCTACAGAGTGATGCGTGTTGTGTGGAATGATGGAAGAATTCGAGAAGTCTGGAAAGGAGTTATAATACCCATATTCAAGAAGGGGGACAGGACTTTTTGGCAAAACTACTGTGGTATTACCCTGATGTGCTACTGTGTCAAGATTTATAACAGAGTTTTGGAGAGCAGAATAAGAAGAGCAGTTGAAAGGCAGCTAAAGGAAGAGCAATATGGATTTAGACAAGGAAGGGCAACCATTGAGATTATTTTGCCGTTAGACAGCTACAAGAGTGCTGCTATGACTATGGTGAGGATCTAATGATGGGCTTTCTGAACATTGTAAAGACATATGACAGCCTCAGCCAAAGTATTGAGAGAAAAGTAAGTAAAGAATGAGATAGTGGAAAGAGTGTAGGATATGTAGGAGGGTGTTACTTACTTTACTCTTTTGTGTCCAGACATCATAATTGTTTTGCCAAATGTTGGACAAAGTTGTCAATATTTCTTCCTGTCCATAGGTCTTCGGGTGTTGTTGAAAACTGGCAGTACTTGCAAACATAGAGGTAATCAATGGTCTGCTGTTCTCCAAATTCACATCTATCATCTGTTGTCAGACCCCATTTATACACGTTAGCTTTTACTGGAGTCATGCCTGTTCTTATACAGTTGCGGGTTCTTCATTTTACCCTGTCCAGTTTTATGCCACATATTGAATACCAGTTTGGAGGATCGACATTTGTACGATTTAGGGCTTGGTATCCCAGTGATTACGTGCCTCTCATCGAATATTTGTTTGAACCACTCTGTGTACTCATGTGAGTTTGGCGAATTTTTGGTTCAGCAAATCCAGCTCCTTTGTACAGTAGGTGTATTGGGGTTGGTTTCATGCAGCCAGTCACTATCTGAAAAATTTCATTCAAGGCTATATCTACTTTCGTTAAATATGCAGATTGGTTCCAAACTGGGCTTGCATAATCTGCAGTGGAAAAGAAGAGTGGTTTAGCAGATGTTTGAAAGACCACCGCTCCCTATTTACTGCAACATAACTTTGTTTCTCGTGTGTATTTTAGCTGCAGTTATATGTTCTAACTGTTCTTTGACCCATTGAAACATAGGATCCTGTACAGCGATTGCCAAGTCATCAGCGTACAGGAAATTTTTGACATTGGGATGCATGGTTGGTCGTTACTATAGATATTAAATAAAATTGGGGATAACACAGTGCCTTGGGGTGATCCATTCTTTTGAGTTCTCCACCTAGTCTTGTTGTTCTACAGGCTAACATAGAAATGCATATTAGTGATTAGAGATGTAACGAGATTCATTAAGCTAAAATATCTTCACAGTTCATGTATTTTTGTAAGAAGTAAGCGGTGGTTAATGGTGTCATAGCCAAAGAGAATTCCACCAGCACTAATCCTGACATTAGTTTGTACTGGAAACCCTCTTCTATATGTTCCATCAAGTTTAACACTTGACTTGACTGAGAGTGTCAGAGTGGGTAGCGATAAGATTGGATGATTTCATTTGAGAAATGGACTAAAACAAGGAAGTGCCCTATTACCTCCATTGTTTTTAGTGGTTATGGATGAAATATTGAAGGTGTTGCAGAGCATTGGTGAAGGAATAACGAAAGCAATGCTATTTGTGAATGACCTACTAGTTTGTGGAGAATATGAAACAGAGGTGCAGGATCAGCTGGATGTGTGGGAGAAAGTAGCTGCATCATATGGTACGAAGTTCTCTGCAAGAAAGAGGGAAGTGGTGATCGCAACAAGAAAGAACAGTACAGACACGGGCCTATCACTTGGAGGAGAGCAATTAAATAGAGTGGAATGTTTTAAATATCTGGGAAGTAATTGGAGGAAACAGGATGGAAGAGGAAGATGTGCAGAAAGTTTTTCAAGAGTATTAGACATCTGGTATGGAGTAGGGATATTCCGCAGAAGAGTAAGAAGACAATCTATAAAACCTACTTTGTGCCAATTTTGACATTGATTGAAAATCTGGACGATGATGGAGAGGGACAAAGGTAGAGTATAAGTTATGGAAATAAAATTTAAGAGGAATATAGTATGAGTAATGAGAAGGGACAGAATAAGGAATGAGAGAATCGGAGAGATGATCAATGAGGAACCACTACAAAAAAGAATAAGGAAATCTAGGTTACAGTAGTATGCGCATGTAAACAGTATGGGAGATGAGAAGATATCAAGGAAGATGCTGGGCATTGAGCTGAAAGGGAAGAGGCCCAGAGGAAGACTGATGGATGAAAGGTGTTAAAAATTTATGGAAGAAAAAGGACGACAACAGTGGAAAAAGAGAGATGGTGGTTGGTCAGGAAGCGCTGGAGAGGTTTTTGTTCCCAGCAGACCAGGCCAGTGGTTCGTAACTGCTCTAGAGGATGATGAATCATAAATATCCATTCCATTTACCCACTTCTTTCAATTAAACCATGTCAGATGCTCTTCAACAGCCTTTCAGGGAGTATGTATGACCTGTGTGGCAAAAATCATGTCGTGCTAAGACAGTAGACGTTGCTCTCCACAGAACATGCCGGCACATCACCTCCTAGGACCATCGTCTGCGGGTAAAGTGGAGATATTGGCTGGTATCGACCCTGGAGACATACGCCGGGAAGTTGCCAATGGGCTTAGAGTGAACAAAGACGCTTGACAGCCTTTACATGCCGATACACCAGCGCTGTCAAGACTAAAAGTCCCGATCAAGCTTCCTGCGGACTTCAAAGCCACTAAATGGAGCACCAAGCAATGAAAGACTGTTGGTTTGGGAGAAGAGAGTGCAACATGATATCGAGTGGATCAAGCGAAAGGAGGGTCTACCACCTGGGTCTGAACAACCATGGCCTATATGGAAGTCACTAAATAGGCTTCGAGTTGAAGTTGGCTTGCCTCTTTGGGATACCTGGGAGAACAGCCATATACACAGGATCGTTTGGGGAGAGAGAAACTATAGTACATCTGTTATCTTGTCCATAATTCGGAATTAATGTATTCCAGTTTGACATCCAGTCAGCTACTGACAAAGCCATCACATTGGCGAGAAAACTACTTCATATTTGATGCTGTTATTGACTTCAACCTAGTAGCATTTATAACAACACAGAAAAATATTGCAGTAAAACCTAATGCCATATATGCTGAATATTAGGAATTTGGAACCTTTTTGCTAGTGTACAGTTATGCAAGATGTAAGTAATTTTTATTTGTTTATGGGTCAACAGGTTCCTGACATTGTCTAAAATCATTTGACAACCCTGGATGCTAGCTTTCACACAAAACTGATGAGCCAGCCAATGCTTTTAAGCACAACTTTATCACAATTTCAAGTCTAGCAGTTCGTGGCATGAAATACTGCTATTTTAGAAGATTGGTGTGGATACACAGGTAAACACCCAGACACATAGATACATAATATTTTTTGGTCTCTGAACCCTTCTTCAACAATAGAATGAACCTGGCAGCTAACTGAACGTGCAAAGCGTAGGCTGGAAGCTCATGGTGGGGGAAAAATCAACATGGCGAGAGATACTGTTACAGCACTTCCTTATATACCCAATGGCGCTGTTCGCAGCCCATGCCTGGCAGCTGACTGCCAGTGGGCGTGCCTGTAGCTCTTCGTTGCGGCCCAAAGATACTAAATTGGAGCCGTCTTTGGTGGCAGCTGGTCAGAGGTACCACACCCTCTGAAGAGTTTCGCCAAGACTGGTTTTCATTAAAACATAACCCATTGTGTCTATTGAAGCTATCAGCCAACCAAATTTTGAATGCTTTAATCTAAAAAAATATGAAGTTCTAGCCATTAACTTAACGTTGTTAAAGTCTACCCTATGGTCATGGTCGTACATGTGCTCAGCAATTGCTGTATGGTACTGCTTACGGCAGAAAAGTACGACGTGAAAATGAGTAAAATCCTTGATGATCCTTCCTATTGGCGTTTCGACAACAATCTTACTAACAGGATTGAGAAGAAGGCTATGGCTTTATTGAAGAAAGACGAATTTTCTGCAGAGACCAAGCAGAAACTCGGACCTTGTGCTGCCAATAATATCCAGTGAAAATGTACCTCTGTGACCAATCATCAGCAGTATCAGAGCTCCTAGTTAACTGCTGGCAAAATATTTGACCCGTCTCTTAAGTCCATCGATTGACCATTGCGATCACCATGTCAAGAATTCCACGGAATTCGTTAAGATCGTCAAGACCATCTAAGTGAATGATTCAGACATAATGGTTAGCTTCGACATTGTTTCTTTATTCACCCGCGTCCCATTGAAGGACACGCTGGAGCTGATATGCCATCAATTTGAACCAGCCATTGCGGATCTATCTGAACATGTGCTGACCTCCACATATTTCACTTATTTAGGGGAATTTTATGAACAAGTGGACAGGGTTGCCATAGGATCACTACTTTCTCCTGTTGTTGCCAAACTATCTGGAGTATTTCGAGGAAAAAGCCCTGGAAGATGCAGTTCTGAAGCTGAGATGTTTTTTCTGATATGTTGATGACACTTTCGTCATGTAGCCCCATGGTAACAGAGTCTTAAATTAGTTCCTGGAAAGGAATACAGCCTACCTTTCATTGACATCTTGCTTCAAAGAAAATCGGATTGAATGCTAGGACATAGCGCATACAGAAAATAGACCTACAAAGACCCGTACTTGGGAGCCACAAGCTTCCACCAGCCTCTACGGCATAATACTGTTTTTAAATACACTTGTACATAGGTTTAGGTGATTCCTTACAAACACAGCCTACCACAGGAAGTGGAACATCTGAAAACTATCTTCAGAGGCAGATAAACAAGGCAATAGATTGGAGGCCAGATAAAATTCCAATTCAATAAGTAGAAACACTTAAGGCCACCGCTTTTCTGCCATTTGCTGGAAACACCTCGGGAAAAATTGGCAGAATTCTCGCACGACATTGAATAAAATGTTTCTACCGACCACCAGCCAAAATACTGGACTATCTCTGCTCAGTTGAGGATTACCTTGGCTTCAAGTTCCTGGAATTTACAGCATTCTGTGTGAGTGTGGAAAGATCTACATTGGCCAAACTATCCACACTGTACAAAATTGGTGTGAAGTACTCAACACTGTCTCCACCTAGGACAATGTAACAAATCAGTGATTACTGAGCACATGTATGACCATGGCCACAGGGTAGACTTAAGATTGACTAGAGCTTCATAAATTTATTCTACATTATTTTATTTTTTATGCCAATCGGCATTATACAGAAATATTTTACAAAGAAAAAGCCAAAGATAATTGTTTAGGTTAAATACAAAAGTTATTACACTATGATAGACACAAGAAAATGAATTTATAAACTTAATCAGATAGTAATAATCTTTTAATGTTTGCTGAAAAAGTTGATAGTGAACCTCCAAAAAAGTTAATGTCTGCCGAGTACAGGTTCACCAACCTGGCAATTCTGTTTCTGGGTGCATGGTAATCATAGTTTTTTTTGTGTTTTCAACTGCATGCAGTCTTCTGGTTCAGACTTTGAGCATATAAAGCCAAAGTCAGCTAAAATGTCTGGCAAGTCAATCTGTCCATTGACAACTTCGAAAAAGATAGACAGGCCAGCCACTTGTCTGTGACTTACTAGGATACTCAGCTAATACTGGTAATAAACAGCACTGTTATTTATTGCATCCTCAGAACGCTTATAATAGTATAAAAATTTACAGAATTTTCGCTGTATTTTTTCATTACAATTGATGTTTTGATCAGTGAGTGGAGACCAGACCACGGACCCATACTCCAGTATGGGTTTGACGAATGTTGAGAAAAGAGTGGGTTTGACGAATGTTGAGGAAAGAAGTATCAATGTTTTGGTATTTTTTAACTCCTTGCATGCTCTACAAATAAAGCCTAAGCTTCAATAGGCATGAAGTGTTATGTGATTGATATGATCAGAGAAGGTTAATTTGTCGTCAATAATCACACCAAGGTCTTTTATTGTTTTTACTGTTTGGATAATATTATTGTCAAGCCGGTAAATTGTGGACAGTTGGTTGTGAGATCGCGAGAAAAAGATCACTGCACATTTTTTTATGCTTGATGTTAACTTGTTCTTCATGCACTATTTCACAAGCTCCTCAATGTCTTGTTGGAGGATTTGTAGGTCTTTTTCACTACCAATTAGTCTGTAAATCTTCATGTCATATGCGTACAGTTGGTATTCAAACTTGGAATTATCACCAATATCATTAATAAAGATACAGAATAGGATTGGACCTAGAAGCAAACCCTGTGGGACACCAGAAGTGACATTGAAATTGTTTGACAGATGACCAGCAACCCGTATATGCTGGGAAAGTCTCTGTTCTTACATCTAACACACTGTTTGTGAGAACCAAATCTTAACATTAGACAAGAAATTGTCGCATCAGTTTGCAGAGAAAACCTGCTCTGTCCCCCTTTCTTTGGCTTTTCCATTATAAGTGGCAAAGGGATGTGGAAACTATTTTTTTTTTAACAAGAGTTATGAAACAATGTGACTATGAAAACCAGGCCATGGAATTGGATTTTCATGTGCAAAGATTGCAATTAGAGATATAAAACATGTTTTCTGCAATAAACTTCAGGTATGGTAGTTTCTGCTGAGGTCTAACTAAATCTCATGTCTCCATCCTAGTTGTGACCTTGACTATCAGGATGTTCATTTTTCTCATGGCCTTATTTTGTGGATATGACTGATTTAGCAGTGCATTATGTTAATTGTTTTGCAAATGGTTTATAACATCTCGGAAAAAATTCACAGTTCTTTGTATTAAGGTAACACCTGTTGCCTTTAATGCAAGGCCTGGAATTCCCAATAATGCAAGTAATGGGTAATACTGTAATAGTAAAATAAAGAAATTTCCTGTTAGTAGTGATGGAGATGAATAAATTAGTTACTAAAATTGGCAAAAAGCCGTAATTGAACAAAGTGGATAACAACCTGGTATCAAGTAACAATTAATGTGCCTTACTTTGAGCTCACTTCCATTTCAGTTATCTCCATTAATTTTACTAATATTTCATTGTTCAATCATGCTGACAAATCAAAATATAGGGACTTTAGCATAAAGGCACTCAGTTCTTCATTATAACACAGTCAAGCTCTAAAAATGACTACAACATTGGCAATATCACAAATGAAAATGCATAGGTGTAATTGGTTAATGTTTATTTAACTTTCTATTGGTTCTTCATAGCTTGCTGAAGTGGTTTCTTTTTTCTTGCGCTACATATTTTTTTTTTTTTTTAACTAAATAGCCTTAGAAGTGTGATATGAACTGTATACTTTTTAACCAAATGAACACAACCATATTTTTGTAAAGATGAGCATTTGTACTATTGTTCTGACATTTCGATTTGCTATTAAATGCTAATATGAAATAAAGTTGACTAAATTCAAAGCCTTAATAATAATCCATTTCAAAATAGTTAAATTCTCCAATTCTTACATCCAGTACAGCTACTGAAACTTCATGAGATATTGACAACAGGGATTGAACCTCCTGGTTGAATGGTAAATGCGGGAAGATGCAGGTTCAAATCGCTGTTCATCCAGGTGTTGGTTTCCTATGGTTTTCCTAAAATTGCTGCAGGAGAAGGATGGAATGTTTTCTTTGAATTCCTTACCATTCCATGTTTCCATTCCTGTGTTATCTCTAATGATCTTGATCTCTATGAGGTGTAAAGTCATAATAATAAAAATGAAAATGTGGGTTCAAAAATAAGATAAAGACCCTTGACAAAGGATCAAAGAAATTAGGCAGGTCAGTACACCAGTAAGATCCAGCAGTTTAACCTACCAACATAGCACTGAACACTGTGCAACATACTGCATAATGTTTGGCCACAGTCGACAGCTTTTATAGTTAGTAGCTGCATTGTGATCACATGACTATTCTCATGTGATCATGGAGAGACAGCTCTCTTCATCACAGCCAATGGGACAGTGATTTGGACACCGCATTCACTCGGTCGCCCTTGGCCCATTGATTTCAATTGGTCTTTACATTCTTGAGGACAAATAGTCTTCCTTTGCTCTTTATACCCATTGTTATTTATCACGTCTTAAATTGCCTTAGAATCTTTGCTACTGACAGCGCACCTTCGTGCATTGGTTTTTGGTTCTGTATGTGCTAACTGGAATAGATTGTGAATCGAATATGCTGCTGATCTTTAATAGATATTACACCTAATGCTCATAAAATTTCAGTACAAATTCTTGTCTTATACATATTTGTCAGTGAGTCTTTGAATAATAACTTTTACTTCTCCTCAGGTGTACCTGAAAGAAATCTTGAAAGACGTATGCAATTACAACTTGAAGAATCCTCACAAAAATATGTGGGAATTGAAACCAGAGTATCGTCATTATAAGGAACCTGCTCCTACAACATCTACCTCAACATCTGACTGAAAGATTTAGAAGTGGAAGTCTTTCCATATACAACTCAACATGTTTGAATTTAACATCTGAAGACTGTTTTGAATCAACACTGTGAATGTACAATGTTTCTCTATGTGTAGAAATATATAATGAATAGTTATGAATCTTTTTTTTTTTTCCTATGTCATAAAATTTCTGTTCAAGACTCCCTACTCCTAAAAAGATGTGTTGCATGCTAATATGGGTGTTTTATATGAAACTGTATTGTTCCTTCTATTTTATTGACTAGGCAACTAAAAATTATCAAAGTTTTCGCCAGTAATTTTTACATACATTTGCAGTACTATGCAATCATTTCTTTTGTATTCTGAGACTGATTTTGTACCTTTATCAATAGGTCTTAAATGTAAATGGGATATTTCATGGAGGATGAAAATCGTTCTTCTGCACTAGCATCAAATTAAAATTTATTGCCCTATGATAGCATACAGACACAATCCCCAATTATACAACGTGTACAACTTTGCTTCCGCCGTTTTTCCTCAAAAATATGACCCTTTATTGAACAAAATGCTTAGACAGATATTATTCAAAGTAATGTCCATCGCTGGCCACAACTTTTTCCCATCTTTCCGGCAGTGTGCAAATGCCGCGTCGAAAAAATTGTTCATCTTTGGAGGCGATCCACGAAACAATCCACTCTTTGACATCTTCACAAAATCGGAAGTGTTGCTCAGCCAGGTCATGGGCCATTGATCGGAACAAGTGATAATCAGAGGGAGCAACGTCTGGAGAATACGGTGGGTGGGGTGGGACGTCCCATTTCAACGTTTCCAGGTACGTTTTGACCACTCTTGCAACGTGGGGCCTAGCATTGTCGTGCAGCAAAATCACCTTATCGTGCCTCTCGCTGTATTGCGGGCGTTTGTCTTTTAATGCTCGGCTCAAACGCATTAATTTCGTTCGATATCGATCACCTGTGATTGTTTCATTTGGTTTTAACAGCTCATGGTACACGACGCCGAGCTGGTCCCACCAAATGCAGAGCATGATCTTGGACTCATGAATGTTCGGTTTGGCCGTCGACGTGGAAGCATGCCCGGGATACCCCCATGATTTTTTGCGTTTAGGGTTATCGTAATGAACACATTTTTCGTCCCCGGTCACAACGCGATGCAGAAAACCCTTCTGTTTTTGCCTCTGAAGCAACTGTTCACAAACACACAAATGCCTTTCAATGTCTCTCGGTTTCAACTCATATGGGACCCAAGTTCCTTCTTTCTGAATCATACCCATGGCTTTGAGACGTTTTGAAATGGCTTGCCGTGTCACCCCCAATGATCGTGCCAGTTCTTCTTGAGTTTGACGCAAGTCTTCACTCAGCAATGCCTCCAATTCTGCATCCTCGAAAACTTTCTCTCTTCCGCCACTATGCCGGTCTTCCACGTTAAAGTCACCATTCCTGATGCGTTGAAACCACTCGTGACACGTTCTCTCACTAATACAGTCCTCACCATAAGTACTGGAGAGCATTCGATGAGACTCAGACGCAGTTTTCTTCATATTGAAACAAAAAAGCAGAGCTTCCCGCAAATGACAAGAATTCGGCTCATACACTGACATTTTCAATCGAGAACAACTTTACGATGCACGCACAAATCGACTAATGTTTGAATGAGGTTATGTTGACGAAGCTCACAGCTAACTGCCTGACGTCTGCGATATGTGTATCTCGACCGCTACTTACCACTGTAGCCAACTATTGAAAAACGGCGGAAGCGAAGTTGTACACCTTGTAGTACCTGAAATATTAAATTGTTCTTGAAATAAGAGACTATCATTCACTGAAATTTCCCATGTTTAATATTCTCCAGAATGATAATTGCTACCACTTTTCAGATACAATTAAATATGCTATTTTAATACTGGAACGTTTCTTTGTTGTACTGTCCAAGACCTCAAGCAACAAAGAAAATGTTTGTTTGAACAATGTGAAGCATTTTCAGCTAATTCAAAAGCATTGAGAATTTAGAAATTGGAAGTGAGGGAATAAATTTCTTTGCGTCAGTAGCACTAGAGTAAGAGACAGTAAAGTGTTAATTTTTTGTCAATCTATAATTTCCTTCTATAACATTGGTAATTAATGTTAGGACATTTAATTTCTTTGTATTATGATTAGGTTTGATAAAGTACTTATTGGAAAATTTAATTACTGATGAAGTAAGGAACCTTCAATTACCATAAATGACAGAAGGATAGTACAGAAAAATAAAAGTACAGAGATACAAAGAAAATTGAATTGTTGGGAATAAACCCATTTTAATTGAGGTTTTAAACAGAATTCAAACATGGCAATATAAGTAAAATGTAGAAATGAAATTTTGCAAATCAAAATTGAAAAGCACCATTGTGTTGTTACTTGTAATACTACAATTTCTAATTTTGTGTAATCACAGAAAAATGGATTTCAAAAGTATCTGTCAACAATAAGTCTAATTTCAACTTCCTTACCAATCTAAAAGATTCATGAGAAATCATTGCATCATGAACAGTACAAGACCTCTTAGAATGCTGGAAACAGTCATGTGGGCAATGGTATTGGATGTACTATTTCTGTTTGTGTGTTGTGTCACACAGTATTCAAGTCGAGGAGGCAGTATATTTCAGAGAACATATTTGGATGACATGATATGTGGTCTGATCATTGGAAGAGGCCAGCCACAAGAGGCCCAGGAGTTGGATGTCACCTTTAGCGTAATATCACTGCTGTGGAGAAGATTCCAGGAGGATGGAAACATTTAACGACAGTACAGCAAGGTCAACTGATGCTACACTCAAGTGTGAGCTTAAGTGCCTGAATATGTTCAGTCAGCACAGTACCTGCTTTGGCTAGAAACCAACAGCTTCTGGGTCTCACATATCCAATTGGACCCGTCGCCGTCGTAAAGTTGTTCCTCTATATGCTCAGTGACCCGACAGATGCATTCCTCTCATGCAAAGGCACCACGTGACTTGTCAAATGTGGTGTCGTGCTTACTGTGATTTAACCCAGGAACAGTGTGTAGCATCCTGTTCATAGATGAGTCACTGTCTATTCTGAAAAGTGACACTCAACACCTTTTCATCTGACATGCCCCTGGGACATGTTACAACTCGTGGAAAGAGATCGATATGGCAGCACATGTGTTCTTGTCCAGGGCACCATTATATTAGGAGCATGTACCCTGTTTTACATGTTTCCTGGGGTTACTCTGATGACTGTTTAAAGGAATGACACCCTACAAAAGTATGTGCAGGTTTTTTGAAGCACATATGGACCTGGGTTCCATCTGACGGATGATATTCTCACATTCTGGTAGACGTTTCTGCAATATGCTATCACACATCTAGTGTGCCCATCTCATTCCCTGCACTGAAATACAATTGAACATGTTTGTGATGCTCTAGACTGAAGTATTGTTGATCTCCAGTTGGCTCATGTCCACCAATGGGATGTGTTACCACAAGCCACATTGGATGACCTGATCGACAGTATGGGGAGCAGTATTGCTGTACAAGTTCATCACACCTTCATTGATGTTCTGTATGCTACCAGTGGAGGGATAACTCTGTGCCATATGTTTTTTGTGATCTCCAAGGCTTTTTAGATATGGACATAAGTGTACTATTAGGTGATATTAAAACATTGAATAGGCACTTAAATTTCAGAACTAATCAAAATATTTAATAAAATTTCACCAAAATGTAGATTTATTATAACGGTTGTAGTATATGTCAGATTTATACCAGATTCCAAGTACTGTTTCGATGTGAAAACTTCTATAGGTGCATTACAAAATGCTTGGATTGGGGTAAATCTGAGAGTTCGTGACATCACCGTTGCCAAGGTGCCACTTGTTGTGCGTATGATGTGCGTGTTGGACTCTTTTCGCAAAATCTTTATGCAAACACACAGTTTTTATCTGATGGTTACTTTGCATACATATACTTTTAAACCAAATGGAAAAAACTTGTTGTCCTATCCCAGATTGAAAGCCACTTAACTTTTGGCCACAACCTGAAATATTGGGGACACGGGTTCGATACCAGAGGCAAGGAGCAGCTCTCGCCAAAGGATTTTTGATGGAAAGTAGGCAGGCAAACTCACACTAGAAATGACAAAGCCAATTCCAGAACATTGGAGTTTAATAAATTCAAACTAGTCTACAGACAGTTTGAAATAGGTTGTTAGGTAATACTAGGTGCAGGAGAGAAAGTTACTGCTTCCCCAAGTCAGATCCGCTGGTCAACTACGGCAGCATTAATACGCAGCAGTACAGCGATGCAAACTGTACAGCACTACGTAGCAACTTGGTGGTACTGGCCCCTCCCTGTGGTCTCCGTGATCCTTTATACCAGTTGACAACAGAGAACGTCGTGCCACTTGGCTAATTCTTATTTGCACATGAGCAGCAGCACGTCTGCTCGCCCAGTGTGGTTGTAAACAAAACCAATGGGTGACACACACTCTTGCGTACATGATACTCCTTTTCCATCTGACCCTGATGGCAGCGCGCCTTCCTATACGGGCAATTTATCCCAACTGACCATGCTCTGCATCTGACCCTATCTGTAGCACGCCTTCCTATACGGGCTATTTATCCCAACTGACGGTGCGCTCCAGCGCGCCTGCCAGCTCGGCTGTCAACCACGTGTGGTCAACACAGCTTCGGCAATCCAAAGGCTACATCTAGATATATTTTAACAATTATATTTTACTTTAATATTGAGTATATTACAATGTTTACGTTTGATTTACAGAAACGTAAACTCTCTCATCCTTTCCCTCCCCACCTTAATTTCTCTCACTGTTTGTCATGCACATCTACAATTTTTATCCGGTTTTGATAGTAGTTAGAACACATTTACTTCAAAACAAGGTGGTTGGTAGCTCAGTGGTTAAGGTGCTTAAAAGTTTCTCACTTTAGTCATGGGTTCAAATCCTGTGGTGAGCAGGAATTTTTAGGAGTTGTATTTGATTGTATAAGCCATGCTGGTACGTTCCGTGGTTCTGATTCCACTTGAAACTGCAGGCCCCGTAGGAAAGGAATTAGCCTTCCTACCTCTGTCACAATAGCTTGGTACATGTCCTCCAGGTACATTGGACAAACTGTTGGGTTCTGGACCGTGTTAGATTTTTAGTTTTTGAAGACTTCCTTAGCCACTTTGGGCGATTTTTGAATGGATTAAAATTTTGTGAATTCACATTACCGACATGCTAATGTTAACAGTATATCTGTTGCGGTCTGGTGGCTTAATGTTTCAGGTGTCTGACTGGCGAACGAAAGGTCCCCAGTTCGAATTTGTCTCAGCAGGGATTTTCATAGACCATTAGCCCGTCCTTCACCTCTGACATAGCTTGCAGTATAATGTGAAGTACGTCAGAATGCTTCCATGGTTTGGATTCCACATTAAACTGTTGATCCCTTGTACCTGGTAGCACTACCGGCTTAGGTTAAGGTGGCTAAGGTGGGCAGAAAGTGCAGCTAATAGAAAGCCTTTCACCAGATGGAATTATTATTATTTATTATATCTGTAGCTATACATATGACTTGTTGTGCATATAATATTAATAGTTATAAGTTTTCACTTCTGTCAGCAGTCTCCAATGACTGCCAATTGTTTTTCCCCCTTAATTATGCTTGTTAGTTAATATGTCCTGGATAAAAATGCACCAGTAAATAGTTAAAATTTCAACGACTGAACATTATTTGGAATTCTGCATTTGAAGTATTAAAATATAGTTTGATAATTATAGAACAGGAAACATTGCTTCAAATCAGTATGAATTTGAACAATGTTATAAAGGCAGAAGGGCTGTGATGAGAAGGTAAAATTCTAATTGCTACTAATTTTTTGTCATCGAGACCTAGAAAACCAGCATTCATAAATGATAGATTTAGATTTTCTACCTTTGTTTAAATCCCGTATTGTAAAGTTTTCTTATTAATTTCATAAAAAAAATGTATTTATTTCATCAGGGAATTATAATAGCAGACAACATGATGGCAACATATATAGAGCTCTTCACTAGCAAAGAGTAGGTTTTATGTGGTTATAAAAAGAGGGATAGGAGAGGAGAGAAATTGCAAAATATAATAAGTAGCAGAATGACATTAGTGTGCCGGTGACGGATACAGAAAAACAAGTTTGCTGATTAGACAAACGTATAAGGGTGAGTGTATCGAAACTGCTAAGAGACGTGAAAAACTGTTTAACTACTCAGTCATTCTCTTTCTGGAATTTATAGTTTAATGAGTTCTTATTAATCGGTCAATGGTTGCCTTAGTCATTTATTTGTGGAATAGGGATTTTGAGTGGTAAAAACAGATACAGACTTTATTTTTTATTAAAAATTATATTTTTGTTTGCCATCAAGCTCACATTACATTGCAAGTTTGCCATAGAAAGATGAACGAAGCTGGTATTTCATAAACTAATAGCAGCCACGCTCGTACACAATTATTCTCAATGTCTGTTTCTGTTTACAGATGTCCCCCCCCCCCAAAAAAAAATGCTCCTGCTCATTCTTGACTGCTTCACATATTCTCCCTCAAACAATCATGGCACTCTCTTCCTGATTAAATCAAGTGAAGGCAACAGCTGTTCACCTTGGCTTTCATGAACAGTTCTTTTCGATATCAGGATATTATCCCAATAACTATTTACATCATAACAGTACCTAGACATGTCATTGACACTCCCATTCCTTAAGCTCAAAATCCGATATATCAATTTGACCAATTATATCAAACAGAAGAATTTGTTACTTATAGAGGGTTGAAGAATATGTGTTGATGGAAGAGCTTATTGTGAAAAAGAATAGAAAAGCTTTTATTATTATGGGAGACAGGAATGCAGTGACAGGTAAAGAAAAAAAAGAGCAGATATAGTTGGAAAATTTAGATTTGGGATAAGAAATGAGAGGGGTGAAAACGTAGCTTCTGTAAGGAAAACTCGCTAGTGGTGGACAATACCCTGTTTGAAATTCACAGGAGACATTATACATGGGTCTTTAATTTTAATTGAGGCAGGTGCCAGCTGGACTTCATCCCAATACAAAAAAGGTTTAGGAACTGTCTGAAGAATGCTTAATCTTACCTTGGAGTGGACATAAATTTAGATCATAACTTCATAGCAGAAGTATTAGTAAGGTTGAAGAAAGTGGGTTGGGGCAAAGCAAGAGAAAAACTGAGAAATACTAAAGGAAGAAGGCTTTTGAGTTGGAAGGTTTGTGGAAAACTATGAAAGAGGAAGAGTTGAAGAAAGCATAAATGAAAAATGGATAATAATGAAGGAAGGACTCATGATAGCTGTCGAAGAGGATTAGAAAATCCAAAAGTATCACGAAAAAAATGATAACGGAAAACACGATGATGGGAAAATGGAGAAAGTGGAAAAATGGATGAAAGGGGAATTTGAGGAAGTAGAGAAATTACAAAAGAGGGGAACTATGAAATGATTTACATAATGACTAATGATATAGTCTTTGAAAGGGGAAGAAACAAGAATAACATGGAACAGAAAGAGTTGATGGCACATTAGCTAAAGAACAATATAAGGTGTATGTGTAAGGGCAATGAAATACCAAGTGAAATTGAAGAGGAGACACAGGTAACAGATAATGGGATGACATCTGGGAAGCAGAATTAGAAAAGGCACTGAAGGAGATGAAGAAACGTAATGCAAATGGAATCGATAATTTGCTAACAGAAGTTTAGGAAACAGAGGAATGACGGAAATAGTCTATCTCCATAATGAGATAAGTTACTAAGAGGAATGGCCAGATGACTTGCTCGCAACAGTAATGATACCAATTCAGAAAAAGAAGGGGAAAAATGTGAAGAGCAAAGGAATATCAGTCTAATTTTGCATGCAGATGAAGTATTGTTAAGAGTGCTGAATAGAAGGCTATGTGAGAAGTCTTATATGTTGACTGGAGAGAAACAAATTGGATTTAGCAAAGGAGAAGGGACACAAGTTGCAATTGGCCTGTTAAGAATAGTAGGGGAAAGATAATTGAGAAATTGACTTAGAATAACCTTTGGCAGGATACAATGGAAAAATCTAATGAGTATCTTGAAGAAGAAATGAGTAGATTGGAGGGAGAGCAGGCTAACACAGAACTTATATTTAGAGCAGAAAGTTAAGAATAAAGACTGGAAATGAAATGTCAGGAGCAGTGTTGTAAAAAAACATGAAAAAACTTATGGGAAAAAAAACAGGTTTTTTTTCTGGGGCACGTTTTTTTTCATAACTACTAAATCTCAAATTTGTAAGGCATTTTTCGTTTAATATGATTGTTTTAGAGTTTATATTAAGTACTTATTTTAATTTTTATATCTACTATATTTTTCTGGTACTGTAGAAAAGAAAATTACGAAAATATTGGCAACATTGACTGAATTTTTCTTTTACGACTGGGATTTCGCGAATAGGCTAGGTTGCACGAGAAGGAATCCTGTTCGCCGTTGTTTGGATTGTTACTCGCTATTTGAACTAGTGTTGCCAGCCCTACAAATTTATCTGCAGACCTATGGAGCTTTTCAAAAAATTAGGAATTTTAAATTTATCTACAGTTTTTTGCCTCTTTTTACTACTTATAGAGCTTTCCTTATATTCGTATACTTGTAAAACTCTCAGTGTATAGTGATTGTCAGTAATTATGAATCGTTTCCATACAACTGTTGGCGTAAACCAATGATTGAGAAAGAAATAAAGCTCCTGTTTTGTATGATAATAAATTTAAATTCAAACTTAAAAGACCGTATTACAGAATTATTGACACAGTCTTTATGCACAGTGTGTACGTTTCTCACAATTTAAAAATGCAATCTCAAAATAATTTGCGTACAATCAGGGCCCGCTCTAGCGGTTTTGCAGCCCCGGACAAATAGACAATTTGCCGCCCCTTAAGATTATGTAGAATTATATATTTTATTAAAAAAATAATTAATTTTTAATCGAATAACATATTTAATTTTAATAAAATAGTATATTCATAAATAAAGTTATTGAATTTTGATCTAGCTGCTCAAAATAGAGAAATTAATTATGAAATATCTGTACATAGCCACAAATTAACCATATTTTTTTACATTTTTAAATGCTATTACAAATGGATATTATCACACAATCTAAATGTCATTATTTTGAAAATAAAACGAGATTACATCAAATACGCTAAAATCACAAAAAAAAACCTTTTTTTTCTTTCAGTTAGCGAATTTTTTATTACATCTTTAAATGTACTGGTGGTAAAAATGGGTACTATTCATTTTGATGGCAACTCTGAAAGAATAGTTGATGAGTATCAATTTTTCATAGAATGGGATACATGCAAAAACCACTAGTTGGATGTTGATGAGGGTTTTGAATGATGTACATACCCTGATCCTGGGAGTAAAATAGGATATGTTTTTTTTTTTTATATGAAATTGGAAAGCTGAAAAATTTAGAATAAAAGAATAAACAAATGAATTTCAAATGTTTCTTTGCACGGAATTCACAAAAAAAAAACAAAAAAAAAAACAGTGTTCAGATTTTTATGTGGTTTCAAATAACGTACAGCCCTTGGTCTAAGACAGGGGTCTCCAAACTACGGCCCGCGGGCCACATCCGGCCCGCGGACAGATTTTGTCCGGCCCGCGGAGAGCTAGGCGAATTGTAGACATTTTTTTTTTTTTTTTTTTTTTCTAGCTCTACTGTAATTTACGGACGCCCCCTAGCAAATTAAGTTTAGTTTACTGAAGTTTTCTCAGATTTCTCATTTGGTTTTGGCCCTCGGAACTTACTGGAGTAATCAGTATGGCCCTAAGGCTGAAAAGTTTGGAGACCCCTGGTCTAAGAGATAATATTGGGTAGGTGAAGTTGGAAAGCTGGAAAATTTAGGATAAAAGAGTAAAGAAACTATTATCAATTTCTCATTGAAAGCCTTCTTCGTGAGGATCCAACCAACATGCAGGCTGTGGGACTAAAGTTTTTTTTTTTTTTTTGAGGGGGGTGGGGGTGGGGGAAGAATTCACACTAAAACCACTGCAGGGAATTTGATATTATTTCAAATAACATATAGCCTGTGATTGCGCGGCTAAGGTGGAGTATGTTTCATTTTAATGTCACGCTCGAATGCTCAGAAATTTAAGATAAAACTGTCCACAAATTAGCGTTCTTTTTTCGATGAACACGAATTGTGCAAGAACTGCTTGCTAAAATTAGTTAATTTTCACAGTTGCATTTCATAATGTGAATGTAGCATGCGAACGGCATCAATTTTTCAGAGAAATTAAGTTCCTTGTTTTCTTCTTTTTCGTGCTGACGATGTGTTAACTGCCTAATTGCAGGAAACAGCTAGAAATAAATATTTCAAAATGAAGAGGTTAGTGCACGACAGATGGAGGATTTGTTTTAATTGTGATGGAGTACACGCTCCGGTGGCAATTTCCCTAACACCCATTTTTCTCCATCTACTTTTGCCCTCTACAAATTTCAACTTTAAAAATTCAACGTTTTTGGTAAATTATTCACCAAGTAGATCGGTAACTAATTCCAATCCCCGACCCCCTTACCTACTAAATCAAATCTTCCCACATCCTTGTGCCTCAAATCAAGTGCCAGCTTGTGTTCGTGGTAATCTTTTCCCTTCCATGCATTACTATTAATTCTCATGCTAGTATCTTTCCATGCCTCATCACCAGTATATTCCTCTTACACTCCCATGAGGAACCATCCCAGCATTCGAGTGGAGTGATCTGGGTAAACCATGGAAAACTCAGATGAGGATGGCCGGAGAGCTTTATCGAAAGCTACTCCTGTCGGATTTTAAGTTTACTCGCCCGGTAAATCCTTTCTATTCCATTCCCTAATTGCTCGCGGAAAAAATGAATACAGAAAAGAATCGGTTCTGGCCCTGATTTCTCTTATCTTATTTTCACGGTCAGTTGTGAATTTTTCAATTAGCTTGCTGCTGGTGAAGGGATGGAAATAGATGATCAAAGTGATAGTGATTGTAGATCCACAATAGGTGTTAAAGAAATAGATGAAGTTGCTGAAACAATAACTGACTGGTGTCAAACTGGGAAGGAGGAGGTACTAGTAAATGATGAAAATATAAAAACTGTAATAAGTGTGTTACTGGTGAGCTGTAGAAGTATAGTGATCAAAGTAATTAAACTTGCAAACTTAATAGAAATACACGAACCACGAGTAATAATTGGGGTAGGGAGTTGTTTAAAAGAAGAAGTACTAGACAGTGAGGTTTTTCTCAATGGTTACATATTGTACTGCAGAGATAGAGGACCAATTGGTGGAGGAGTTTTCATACTAGTTAACAAAAACTACCACAGTTCACTGGTGTTCATAGATCATAACCATGAGTTACTTGGGGTAGATTTCTGGGGTAATAAAAAAGAAAAAAATCAGGATGTTGGCTGCTTACCACAGTGGAGAATGACAGATGAAGATTAGGTTCTTGGCGAGAAATTAAATTCATACTCAGATTTCAGAGGTGAGAATAGGATGGTCATTATTGGTGAGGATTCAAATTTACCAGGTATAAACTTGGTAGGAAATAAGATTAATAACACAAGGGAACGGATTTGCAGATACCTTAATAAGGGAAGAAGGATTTACACAAGTGGCAGAGCAGAACACTAGGGGACAAAATATTTTGGATAAATTCCTAATGAAGCCCAATGATTACCTTGTGGGGTGACAAGTAACTGAAGGAATATGTGATCATGAAGCCACTCTGATGGACATTAGAGGATTCAGTGAACCAGAAGCCAAAATTGAAGGGGGAAATAAGTACAATTATAAAAAGGCAGAGATTTTTAATTTGAAGAGATATTTCAGAAAATGTAAGGAAGGCAGAAGTACAGTAGAGTCAAGGTGGGAAGTTTTCAAGGAGATAACCAGAAAGGGGGAAGAATAATTTATTCCAAAACAGAAAATGAAGAGAAGTAGAGAATCTGTATACTATAATAGGGAGGTGAGAAGGTTAAAGATGTTGGTAAGAAGCGAACATAACATAGTTAAGAGACAGCAGGGTAGTAGGGAATATTTAAAACAACTAAACAAGGACTTAGTAATAGTTACAAAGGTAGCTAAAGATGGGTTTAGGAAGAGTATTGTCAGTGCAGGGGGCCATTGACTGATGAATCTAGAAATTTCTATGGCTATGTTAGATAACCGAGGGGAAGGGAGTGTGTTGAGATGCTTATAGATAAGGATGGACAAGATTTGGAAAAGGCAGAAATTTTAAGTAACTGGTTTAGTGAGAGCATTAGGGTTAATGAATCAGAAATGGGAGGGTCTATATCAGAGAACGAGCTTAACAACACAATTAGAAATGAGTAGTAAAAAAGTCTAAACTCATCCTGAGGATACCATAAAGGAAATAAGAAAGTTGATAAAACATAAAGGGGCTGGTGTGGATAATATTACTACAGATATCTTACAGATAGCCGGCTGTGACATTCTACCTTATCTTGAAATATGTTTTAAATTGTGTCTAGATACTTGCTGCTTACCAGGGGACTGGAAAAGTGTGATAGTAGTGTCGGTGCATAAAGAAGGGTGAGAAATAGAGTTGAAAATTGTAGGCCAAATTAATTGGGTAAATTAAATTAATTGAGATATTGATATGCAACCACATCAGAAATATTTGTGATGAGCGTAAGTGGTTTTCAAGTAGGCAATACATAGAATTCAGTGCCATATCCGCAAAAGATTACACGGTAGTACCAAAATGTATGCATTGCTACGATTATGGTCATATTAGCAAACATTGTACCCAAACGTCGGCCGCTTGCAAACATTGTGGAGAAACTAGCCACAAGAAAGAAGGCTGTAGCAAGTCCTTACAGTCAGCTGTTTGTATCCCATGCAGGAAACGGGGAAAATCGTGCAACAAATCTGGCAAAGATTGTCCGACATACCAACTGTTTCTTCAAAGATTGATAAACAGAACTGATTATGGACAGTAGAAGGAACTCCAAGAGGATGGATAAACCATACAAAGATCAATTATTGAGTATCATTATCAACCTAATAGAAGAAACAGTAGGGAAAGGAAAGAGGAATAAAACAAGAAACACGCCATCGAGGAAGAGGAGGAACGCAGAGAGGGCTGCAAGATACAGGGAGAAAATATTGCAAGAAGGGAAGGAAACAGCAAACAGCGTAAGCACGCAGACAGATGAATCTATCCTCCAACACTCAGAGATTACTTCTACCATCTGTGATATTTCTCCTAGACCTCAACCAAAACGAGCTGGACTTGGGTGGGTAGGACCAGTTCCAATGACATCCAACTACTGCAAATTAGTGGCGCCTCCAAAAACCGAGTGAACGAAAAACCAAGACACGCTGCAATAGCTCCAGACCATATCTACCAAAAGTTTGAAAACAATCTGCAGCTTGCTAGACTAGAGGAAACACAAAATCTCACTATGGCGTTACGCCACCTAACCAGAATAGCACATCCAAATGGCAAAAACATCACATTTCCGCAACCAGAGGCAATTGATCGTATTCAACTTAAGATAAACAATATACCTACTAATTCAGCCCAGTTACTCACTATAGTCAAGCAAGTATTTGACAGACGGAACGAAATCTTTGATCCAGATCAAATTTATCGTCATTTTGTGATGACTCATGGAAGAATAATGCTTGACTCGAGACAGCCGTGGCCACAGTGCAATATCCATACTCGGCATCCATGAGTAGGGGTGCAGAGAGAATTAAGATCGCACAGTTAAACTGCAGGAGAACCAGTCTGGTTTTGCATGAAGTGAGTAAACTGGCTGAGGAAATGCAAATAGATATCCTCTGTCTTCAAGAGCCCCATTCCAGGGAAGGGAAAATCTCACACATGCCAGTGACGTCTCAGATAATCTCGACAGGGAAAAAACCAATGAGTGCCATCATAGTCTTCAATAAGCAAATCACAGTCACAAAAATAACACAATTCTGCGATGAACATACGGTGTGTGTGGAGTTAGGTACGCAATGGGGAAACGTAGTCCTCGTTAACATGTACTTCCAATACAGAGACGATATTGATCCCTATCTTTGCAAGATTAGGGAAATATGTACAGCCATAGGCGACAGCCCTACGGTGATAGTTGCCGATGCAAATGCCAAATCTGCACTCTGGCACAGCGGTCGTACAGACGCACGAGGAGAAAAGTTACTCGAGCTGATTGGAGAATTACAGCTGTATGTCAAAAACGAGCCAAACAATCCATACACGTTCAGTGACCGAGCAGGTGCCAAATCGAACATAGATATAACTTTAGCAAATCGAAGAGCAGGAAACCTAGTAAGCGGGTGGAAGGTGATTGAGAACCAAACCACCAGTGATCACAATCTAATTATGTTCGAACTGGGAAGACTGCGAGACGGTGCGCGCGAAGGCGCCTGTACCAATATTCAACGGCTATATGACATCAGCAAAGCCAACTGGCCAAGGTTGAGGAGTTGCTTTATTCCCCCCCAAGTCGAAGATAAAGATTTTGATGTGGACAAGGCTGCGGAAGAAACAATTCGAGCAATCCAGGACGCAATGAGAACTGCAATTCCACTAAAGAAAACAACGGGAGTAAAAGACAAACCATGGACAGAAAGATTGCAGAAACTACGAATCACAATGAGGAAGGCAAGAAAAGCATATCAACGTTGCCTCATTACAGAAGAGAGACAGACTCTTCTAGATAGATATAGGAACAAAAAGCAAGAGTTCAAGGATCTGTTGCTGAAGACAAAACAAAAAAGCTGGGAAGCCTTCGTCAGACAAAATATGAGATCAGGCCCATGGGGCATCCCCTACAAGATTGCCGCTGGCAAAATTAGGCCACCTACAACCTTGTCTACTGTAAGAAAACTGGATGGATCTATGACCACCAACTGGATGGAAACTGCACGGGAGTTACTTGCCGTGCTACTTCCAGATGACAATACAGAAAACGAGACAGATCGGCAAAGTGAACTGCGTCAAAAAATGTGGGATCCCTACGAGAGTGAACATCAAAACTGCGTCATATCAGATGAAGAGATAGTAGAGGCAATATTTTCCCTTCAAAAAAGAAAAGCACCTGGACCTGATGGGATACCAGCAGAGGTCCTCCAGGAGCTGGTCATCCAACTGGTTCCAACCTTAAATAAACTTTTTAACGAATGCCTGGTACAGGGAAAAATACCAAATGCATGGAAAACGAGTGACGTGATTATCATAGCGAAAGGTGGAGGCAAAGACCCACAACTTCCAAAATCCTATCGTCCAATCTGCTTACTCAATGTTCTAGGGAAAGTACAAGAAAAGATACTTTGCAAAAAACTAAAGGAACATAGATTAAAACATGGGATGAACCCAAATCAGTATGGGTTCAGAGCAGGCAAGTCAACAGAGGACGCCATCAACCGCTTAATGGAAATAGCTCAAAACTCTTCCAAAAATTATGTGGTGGGAGTATTTGTGGATATCGCCGGCGCATTCGACAATCTCTGGTGGCCCGCGCTGTTCGAACGCTTAAGAAACATCAACTGTCCAAAAAACCTCTATACCAGTTTTAGAGATTATTGTAGAAATAGATATGCCAAATTGCGGTGCCCCAACAAGTACATAGAGAAAAGACTGACGAAAGGTTGCCCGCAGGGATCAGTGTGTGGACCAATTTTCTGGGACATTGGTTTGGAACCGGTCATGGAAATATTGCAACAAATGTCAGAACTGCTGGGTGTGGTGGCATTCGCCGATGATCTCGCACTTCTGATAGACGCGGACACCAGGCAGGAACTCGAAACAAAATGCAAAGCAGTATTGGATTGCCTGAGTAAGTGGTGTGCAGCAGTTAAGTTAAACCTAGCCCCACAAAAGACGACCTACATGCTCCTAAAAGGAACACTCAAACGAAATCCGGTAATTAGGATCCAGGGGAAAACAATAAAGAGAAAAGCAGTAGTCCGCTACCTTGGTGTAAACCTGGAGGAACAACTGAAATTTGCGTCTCACATGGAGGAAGTATGTGGAAGAGCAGCACTGGTAATGCACAAATTGATAAGCATTGGCGAACGACGGTTTAATCTGCCTCCGCTCGTCATAAGAAGATATCACGATGCAATACTGACCTCCATTACTGGATACGCTGCAAGCACGTGGGCCAAGCACCTAAGAAAGGTCAAACCAAAGGAGCTGCTTCGCCGTACGCAGCGAGGAATTCTGCTCCGACTAACTGGGGCCTACAGAACAACGGCCACAGATGCCCTAACGGTTATACTCGGTATCTGGCCCCTGGACCTGGAAGTAAGGAAGCGAGGAGCGCTATACTGGATTAAAAAAGGAAGGTATGACCAAGCTGCTGAAATAATTGGAAGGCCTGTTGAAACCAAAAAAGATATTTGGGATGCGCTGATGGATGAATGGCAGCAAACATGGACTAACAGCAACACGGGCAGAAGGGCCTTCGACATGCTTCCTTGCGTGAAAGAGAGAATGAACATGACTCACCTACAACCATCTCCAGGGCTCATACACTACATATCTGGCCATGGTCCATACAACAGTTTCTTAGAACAGAGAGGCCTCAAAGAAACAAACAGGTGCGACTGTGGTGAAGTAAGTACTCCCGAGCACGTGGTTTGGGAGTGCAAACAAACTGAAGAATCAAGAGCATATCTCCAAATACAACTTCAGAACAGAAGAATATACGATATACTGCGTGATACCGAGCTCTGGCACTTGCTGGATGAAGCTGCTAATCTAGCGTCGCAGCGCGAGAAGGCGAGATTTGTTGAATTGAAACAGGCAGAGCGTAGGGGACGCCGCGAGCAACCGGCATCAGAAGCAGAAAGAAGGACAGGAGAGGAAGAAACTCAAGAGTAAAGAACAACCCAAATTTGACTACAAGCACTGCCCATGACTAAGGCGGTGCCTGCACCAGGAAGACGGCAAAGACTCAATTCATCGTAGTGCCTCTGGAAGCCAGAGGCACCTTCTCCAGGGCTCAGGGGGTGGCCTGCTCTGATTCCAGGAGAGAACTCCTGATGGGGGAGCAGGTGGCTCCAGGGACAAACCGGAGAAGAACGAGACCACTACCTGGAACGTGAAGCTGGCTGACGACACTTTGTGGTCAGCATGTCAGCAGTCGCCCCGCTGCATCAGCAGAGACAGCTAGCGGCCAGATGTCGACGCAGGCCAGCAGTGGTAAAAGAAGAACGTATACAAATAGACAGTTTATTAATTAGAAGTATGAAAATACAAAGACAATTGCTGATATTGGTGTGAATTAGTAAGATGGTAGATTAATTAGTAGATTAGTTGGTAGATTAAGTGGTAGAATAATTAGTAGATTTACTATTAGAATACTTAAATCCATTAAATCCTTAAAAATAATTATCCAGATATATTATTAACAAGAAAATAAAGTAAATTGTTTTAAGAATAAAACTGTAGAAACTAAGGGCCTACTTTAGGTAACAAGGTAGTAGGCTATGTAAAATCAGGAAATAAAAAAAAAAAAAAAGTAGGCAACATGGCTTTAGGGAAGGATATTCATGCGAATCTCAGTTGGGATATATGCAAGATTTTCCAGATGAAATGGACAAGGGAGGCCAAATTGATAGTGTAGCACTAGGTCTGACAGAATGAGCCATGAAATGGTAGTAAATAAGGTAAAAACTATTGGAGTGGATGTGAAATTGATTTGCTGGCTAGAAAAATTTTTTAAAAGGTAGAAAACAGAATGTAAGGGTAGGAAATGCAGTATCAAAAGATGTGGAAGTAAAAATGGGAGTGCCACTGGGTGAAAATGGTAGATGACTGTAAACAGTTGCAGGGTGATCTGGACAGGATGTCTAGTTGGGTTGGTAAACACGGGATGAAATAAAAACTAAAGGTTGATTATGATTAGGAGGTGGGGAATGAATTGCTTGTTGAAGACTTGAAATGTAAATATCTTGGCAATACATTTAACTGGGCAGGACACATTGGACAGGTAGTAGGAAAAGGTTTCAAAATTCTGCACTTTTTGGAGAGAGTGATGAGGGGATATACGAGAGAAATAAAGGAAGTGGGTTACAAAACTTTTGTCAGACCAATGCTTGATTATGGTAGTGTGGTATTGGGCCCACATTTTGAATATCAAATACAGGAGTTGGAAAGGGTGCAAAAAAGGGCTGCTAGATTTGTTTCAGGAAATTATTGCGGAATGCAATCAGTAACGGATATGATATAAGAGCTGGAATGGGATTGCAGTCCAGCAAAGCAGGATCCCGCTTCATTAGACAGTCTGGCAAATCACTCACAAAATTAAGCAGATCCGCAATCTGCAAAATGCGGCGAAAACGCGTGTCAGTTTGTGTGACTCGCTGCCACACTCGGTCTCTATCGGATGTACTGCACTGTTTGTACCCTTGCAGTTAGTATTTGACTCAAGTGAACAAACGTTTTTTTTTGTCAACCTTCATCATTTTAAAGCAAATAGATCAACATTTACGTAGTCATTAAAACTTTTGTGTGATTTGAGTACACATTTCTATAATTTATTTTGCACGATTTTCTAGCTATGTAATAAGCATTGGAGTAGCTAGATTAAGAAGCGCCCAGGTGCAAAAAAATATTTCGGTCCCTCATGCCGGATTGGCCACCTTTTAAACAAGTCTTGTGAGGTTTGCTGGCAGGGTCTCCCTGAGCTTTGGGGGCCCCCAAACTCAGCTCAGGAGGCCCTCTGAGGTGAGCAGCCCTCCGATAACTATGCCACTGGTAATAAGTATTTTTTATATGTTGTCGCATACGTTATCTGAACTATACTGTCATAGCTTTTTATTCACGGTTTCATTATTTCCATTTTCTCTATTTGGAGATAAAGTAATTCCGACAACTTCCTGTATTTGCGGCTGTAAATTTCATTATTCGTTGATACGAAACTAATGTTATCATAATTTTAATGATCGCATACCTATTTATTTAGCATCTATCAAAAGGCAACTGTATATCCTTTGACTTATTTTTGTGTTGGCGGCCGCCTTTGACGAAAGCCGCCTGCTTACATGTGTCACTAAGGCTTTCGATTAATCCCTCTTGGGATGATTTGCTCAATCGCCACAATACATTATTTTTAGTGAATAGCATGTGTCTTTGCAACTCCTTGTAATTATTTCGACTAAAGGCAAAAAAGGTTATAATGAAGTCTTCATGGCTGTAATCGCCAAATTGTGTTGTAAAAACACCATACTTCGACTGCTGCCACCGCCTCCTTCCTCACGTGTGAAACTTCGTGTTTTCACAATGAAATCTGGTGATACACCCGTGGGGACTTTATTGCAATCATATGCCGAGAAAGACTCCTTTCTTACTAAAAACAAACAATTTCCAATCTAAAAAAGTCGTTACGCCACTTAAAGCAAAACTGAAACACTTGACAGTTTACGTCATGGTAGGTAATTTCTTTTAACAACAATGAATCAACAATAAGTCAATCAAGGAATCAGGAGACTTAATAATGAATACCACAAAAACAATTCTTGTAAAAATTGGCCAAGTCTCGTGCTTGTGCAGTACCAAAAAGATATGAGATCTTGTTCTGAGCCAAGTCTAAAATTTACAGTGTATTCACTTCACTTTGTGAAATAGAATGCTTTCTCTCAGTGTTACGGAACATATAATTAGAATTAAAAAAAAATAACTTGGCCATTATGTTTTTAAACTGACGTGATGTATTGTAAGGCACATAATGTGACCTTCTAGTGAATATTTTCTATTTTTGATTATTTATTTAAAAATTGGTTTAGATTTAAAAACAAAAATTTAAAACCTCGAAATATAGGTACTTATGATATGCTAAAAAAATTTAATGTCATTTTGCTAATTAAATAATTATTGTAGTCTTCTCGGGAGACTAGCCGAGTAAGTACGATGTTTCCACACGATATTTCGGCGATCTCAGACTCTGTCGCCATCTTCTGGTGATGTGCCGGATCCGTTTTTTTTTTTGGGGGGGGGGGAGCACCCAAAACCCGCTCCTCCAAGCATGGCGGCCTTCCTGTTAACTACTGCTCGCCTCTGCACATGCATTAAGTTAGTAATTCTAGTGATCACAGGAACGGGGATTGTGATGTATTCCATGCGTCCAGGCGTCCGCCCGTTTACATGGGTCCATCGGATAAGATAGACAGAAACTTTTGAAAGAAGAGACAGGGCAGAGGGGAAAAAGTGCCAAGGTTTTACCCTTGGGAAAAAAACCTCTGCGATAGTTAGGTAGGGAATAAGAGCGGCTGGCTAAGATACTGCCAGTACCGCGACAGATTCTATGCTACAAGGTTGGATGTATGAAGGGTTTGTTAGTTTTGTTAGGATATGGTATCATGCAATAACTACAGCTGGTCCACACACCGCCGCTGAGGTTGTCAGCTGGTGCCGCTCGCCGTCGCTGCCGTTGAGATGGTCCTGGAACATGCCGAATCGTTATATTATTAACAGCTGTGTGCAACAGGTGTTGTAAGTGTTGGTGAGACGTGATTCGCACCGCGAGGGCGCCAGAGCGCAACCGCCGCAACGCGCAGAGCCTTTCCTCATCCCGGGTAGTACACGGTAAGGGTTTCACCGACGGCGACAGCCACAGTGCTGCTAGATGACCACCCCCGACTTGCCCGGGCTTTAGGACGATGACGGACACCACCGCCATGACCACCCCCGCCAGCATGTGTCATCGCCACCGGGTAAGACAACCCCACCATGCTCATATCAGGAAATATTGGAGCAGGATGCATCGCGCTAGCCTGCCACGACAACCGTCACCCCCGCGGTGTTTACCACGCCGGATACTGTGCTAATACTGTTTGTGGATTGATTTCTTGTTGTATGTGGCTGCCTTCTGCACCTGCGATCGCACTGTAACCACTTTCCTTAGCCCAGTGATCACTTTGCAGGTTGGTTAGGGAATGGGACCCTAACCCCAGTGGCCCTTGATGCAGTAGACAGATTTCTTACTTGTTTATGCATTAGTTTTTTCCTATCTGTTGAGCAATATTTTCGGCCGTGGGTGTTTAAATCTGTGGTTGTGATCGTAACTGCCTATAGTGCGTATCAAAGGATTTCAGCGACATTTGGGATTTACCGTACATGTTTATGGCAAGCTTCTTAATTACTTGCTGTATTGGCTCGAGTCGGAAATCTCGGTGTAAGTCGGTTGTTCGTGTTCCCCAAGGAGCATTTGCTATGATCCTGAGTACTTTGTTTTGGATTAATTGCAGTCTCCTAATGTGAGACTTAGCGGCGTACCCCCAAACCGGAGCTGCATACGTCATGAGTGGCCGAATGAGTGCTAAGTACATTGTTCGGGCATTACCTCGGTGTAGTGTGCTTTGTCTGTTTAGCATAGGGTATAGCTGTTTGAGTCTAATGTTTGCTTTATTAACCATGTGTTCTATATGGAGCTTCCATGTTAGCTTCGCGTCAAATTTGACTCCAAGATATTTAACTTCGTTCCGGAAATGTATTTGTTGATTGTGTAGCGTTAGCGGTCGACAGTGTTCGTGAATGCGTTTTTGCTTAGGTCTTCGTGTAAATAGGAGTGCCTCGCATTTAGCTACGTTGACTTTAATTCGCCATCGTGTGAGCCAAGGTTCGACTACGTTAAGCGCGTGCTGTAATCTACTGTTTATATGAGATGGTTGCTGTGACTGTGCAAGATAGGCGGTATCGTCAGCATAAATAGCTTGCATCGTTTTGACTGTGGTCGGAGCTTTATTGACGTATTCTGTGAAGAGCGGAGGGCCTATTAAACTTCCTTGAGGCACTCCTGCTTGTATCTCCTGAGGTGTGGAGTTCTTGTTGTTAACGCAGACGTGGAACGTTCGGTTAGTGAGGTAAGAGTGTATTAGGCGCACCAGTCCGTCCGGGAATCCGTCGTCACTGAGTCTACGAATGAGGCCGTTGTGCCAAAGACGATCGAACGCCTTCTCAATGTCCAGGAACACAGCCCCGGTAGACGCAGACAAGTTATACCCCCTTGTTACGTGCTCAACAACACGCATTAATTGTTGTGTTGTGGAGTGGTGCTTTCTGAAGCCGAATTGCTCCGGCTTCAGAATGTTATTGTCCTTTATGTGTTGTGTAAGGCGTCTGAGTATGACTTTTTCAACAACTTTGCTAAGGGAGTTCAGTAAGCTAATTGGCCGGTAGTTGTTGGGTGAAGATGGATCTTTCCCCGGCTTTCTGAACATTAGCACTTTGGCCTCCTTCCATCGGTCGGGGAAATAGTGGTTGTGTAAGATGGCATTCGCGATGTCTGTAAGGTACTCTATCGCTTTCCCCGTGAGCTGTTTAAGAACACGGTTCTGAATACCATCCGGACCAGGTGCTTTTTTAGCGTCCGAGTGCTGTATAGCCCATGAGATTTCGTCGGAAGTTGCCCTACGCGGATACTCGCGAACCGGTTGGGCTAACAGCTGTGTCACCATCTGGTCCGTTTCCAATGTAAACGCAGGATCGGAAGGATCTACGTTTGGTCGAAAAGATTCTGCTAGTGTTGTGGCCATCAGCTCCGCCTTGCCCTCGGAAGAATAGACAAGTCCGTCCGGCCCCTGTAGGGTGGGTGTATGATGTGCTTCACGAGTGAAGTGACGAGCTAAAGACCACACGGAGCGGTCAGAGGTGTCGGTGTTCAACTCCGAGAGCAGACGCCCCCATTGTTGATTTTTGTACTCCTGGATTCTACGACTAATTATGTCTTTGAGTCTGTTGATATGCACTTTATAAATGGGACGCCTAGTACGTTGCCAGTATCTCCTGAGCCTATTCCTAGTTGTGATTAACCCCGTAATTGCCTCAGGTAGCGCCATTTGTCTCTGGTGTGGGGTTGATTCAGGGATGCTACTCGCCATAGCTTCCTGTATGGCAACAGTTAGAATTTCAACAGACTCGTTAATGCGTTGTTGGCTAATCTCGTGTCTATCCGGTATGCGACTATCTAACACCTCCTTGAACAGAGTCCAGTTGGCGCGTCGATAGTTTAGCATCCGTCGCTTGTCAGTGTTCTGCGGTGTACCTTCAGTGTTAAGTATGAGTGGCATGTGGTCTGACTCCAGATCGTTCACAACCTGTAGGTCGTGTGTGCGAGTTATACCCTTGAGGAGGGCTATATCTAACACGTCTGGATTTTGTCTCCGAACATGGGGAACAAACGTCGGTTCGTTTGGCCCTAGTATTAGATAATTGTGCTCTAGTGAATGTTCGTACAGTTTCCTGCCGTTGGAGTTTTGACGCTGCGAATTCCAACTACGATGTTTGGCATTTAGATCTCCAGCGACTATTACTCTAGGTGCGGTATTTAGCAGCCTACTGATATCACGCGTGCTAATATTATTGGGCCTGTTGTAGACTGCGATAAGATTAGTGTATGCTTCGTTAAACCGGATTTTTCACGGCTGTGGCTTCGATCCTCTCTAGCTCGGGAAGCACTACGTTTGATTGCTCTATGTCCGTGTGTATAATCACGGCCGTGCCTCCACCCCGTGCGCCGTTCAGCCTGTCAGTACGGTGCACACGGTATTGGCTCATGTGGAAGTTATCTTTTGCGCCCAGGTGTGTTTCGTTTATAAGAGCAATACGGAGACCGTGCCGCTCCATAAACGCCGCCAATTCTGCTTTTTTGTTTTTCAGCCCGCGAGCGTTCCAGAAGAGGATACGCGTATTCAGAGGATTTGGGTTGTCAGGCATTGTTTGGTTTCTGGACGGACAAGAGGCCAATCTGGATTACAGTCCAACTGCCCCTATCTGGGGGAGTGGTCTTGAACTGTAGTAGGGTAGCTTGGATTTCTGGCTTTAGGGATGTAGGGATTGCAGTCCATCTCCCCCCCATCTGGGGGAGTGTACAGGATCTGCAGTGGGGTTAGTGGGAAGGATTGCCCTGCAGTCCATCTCCCCCCATTTGGGGGAGTGTCCAGAAGCTGCTGAGGGGCAGGAAAGAAGGATTGGGCTGCAGTCCATCTCCCCCCATATGGAGGAGTTTCCAGGCGCTGCAGCAAGGTAATGTATAGGATCAGGGTTAGGATTACAGTCCATCTCCCCCCATTCAGGGGAGTGTTCAGGATCTGCAGTGGGGTAAGTGGATAAGATTGGTCTGCAGGCCATCTCCCCCCATCTGGGGGAGTGTCCAGGTACTGCAGCAAGGTAATGTGTAGAGTAAGGATTACAGTCCATTTCCCCCCATTCAGGGGAATTTCCAGGAGCTGTAGTAGGGGTCTTAGGAGTTTAGACAGCAGCGGATTAGTGGTGTGAGACATTGCTGGTGCCTAGGACGGACATGCGGCAGTTCTGGAATACAGCCCATCTCCCTCCATCTGAGGGAGTGGTTAGGAGCTGCAGTAGGGCGCTTACGAATTTTGGGATGAGTGTCGCCAGGGAGAGGTCAACGGAGGGGAACATGGGTCGAAGGAGATCCTCTATTGTTTTACGAATTTCCATTTTCTCTATTTGGAGATAAAGTAATTCCGACAACTTCCTGTATTTGCGGCTGTAAATTTCATTATTCGTTGATACGAAACTAATGTTATCATAATTTTAATGATCGCATACCTATTTATTTAGCATCTATCAAAAGGCAACTGTATATCCTTTGACTTATTTTTGTGTTGGCGGCCGCCTTTGACGAAAGCCGCCTGCTTACATGTGTCACTAAGGCTTTCGATTAATCCCTCTTGGGATGATTTGCTCAATCGCCACAATACATTATTTTTAGTGAATAGCATGTGTCTTTGCAACTCCTTGTAATTATTTCGACTAAAGGCAAAAAAGGTTATAATGAAGTCTTCATGGCTGTATCGCCAAATTGTGTTGTAAAAACACCATACTTCGACTGCTGCCACCGCCTCCTTCCTCACGTGTGAAACTTCGTGTTTTCACAATGAAATCTGGTGATACACCCGTGGGGACTTTATTGCAATCATATGCCGAGAAAGACTCCTTTCTTACTAAAAACAAACAATTTCCAATCTGAAAAAGTCGTTACGCCACTTAAAGCAAAACTGAAACACTTGACAGTTTACGTCATGGTAGGTAATTTCTTTTAACAACAATGAATCAACAATAAGTCAATCAAGGAATCAGGAGACTTAATAATGAATACCACAAAAACAATTCTTGTAAAAATTGGCCAAGTCTCGTGCTTGTGCAGTACCAAAAAGATATGAGATCTTGTTCTGAGCCAAGTCTAAAATTTACAGTGTATTCACTTCACTTTGTGAAATAGAATGCTTTCTCTCTGTGTTACGGAACATATAATTAGAATTTAAAAAAAAATAACTTGGCCATTATGTTTTTAAACTGACATGATGTATTGTAAGGCACATAATGTGACCTTCTAGTGAATATTTTCTATTTTTGATTATTTATTTAAAAATTGGTTTAGATTTAAAAACAAAAATTTAAAACCTCGAAATTTAGGTACTTATGATATGCTAAAAAAATTTAATGTCATTTTGCTAATTAAATAATTATTGTAGTCTTCTCGGGAGACTAGCCGAGTAAGTACGATGTTTCCACACGATATTTCGGCGATCTCAGACTCTGTCGCCATCTTCTGGTGAAGTGCCGGATCCGTCAGAAGGCTGGTTCTTATAGCCTCCGAATGCGCGTGGTTGGCGTGCGGGCAGCTGGTTGGATGTCTCGGTCGGCGCCTAGGCGGTGGAGTGGGGGTTGGTGCCGGTAGGAGGCAAGCGTGGGCGCATTTGGTCCGCAGCCGCCGTGCTGTGCACTTCGGCACGCTGACGACGTATTGCATTAATGACAGGTGTCCACGCTTCGCTCAGCTGGTATCCACAGTCCCGGTTGACGAGATTGCGCGTGGTGCGAATTTCAACTGCTTCTGTGAGAATACTGACCCAGAAGTTCCTTGAACGCGCCAATATCCTGGTATTCTCAAAATCGAAGCCATGGCGTTGTTCCAGGCTGTGTTCCGCCACCGCCGATTTTTCGCTCTGCCCCAGACGCACGTGTCGGGCATGTTCTAGACATCGCTGGTTAATGCCCCGTACCGT